>JAMPIV010010121.1:137500-204779 GCA_024509875.1 Oreohelix idahoensis | reverse complement strand
GTCCATAACTTTCAACAGAAAGCAGTCACCAAGGCATAGACATAAATTCTATCTTATGATTTAGCCACAACTGTATTATTATAGCAAGAACATTGCATTTTTCTTTGTACTCATTTTGTGGAAATGCTAATATATTTTCCAAAGGGGACATACGATTTATTGTGTGTAATGTCAAATGCTGTAATCTGTTTATGTAAATTCATTTAATGTTGTAAGATGAATAAGCATATTCATTTAACTGTAACTACAGGTTAGGTTTTCCTGTATGTTGAGTTGGGAGAAAGAGGAGTAGATTTTTGCTGTCAGAATATTTAATGACAGTTACAATGGGTGTGCAAAAGATATTAAGCCTATGCGGGCGCGTGTTGATAATTGATATTTTAAGGAACAGGAGACATGGTTAAAGACAGCCCTAAACTATCATAGCAATAACTACAATAAATCTAATCCCATAGTGGAGCGAAACTTTCTGTATAAAGTTAGTGTGATTTTAGCGTTGCTTGAAGTTAAAAGGTGTCTCTTTTGGGTCTCAGTTTCAGGGAGACCGACTCGCGAGAGCAGATTCCAGTCAGGCGAAGAACGAAATATTCTCTTCGATCTAGAGGGTTCTGAATACCGCTAGCGTCACGAATCGTCAACCCCGTTCCTGAATCAAAACCCTTTTTTAGTCAACGCCAAGTTAAGCTCACGCAGTGCAACGGAGCCAAAGCTAAATCTGGAATCGCCAAACGCAGTAGTAGTTCTCTACTCGCCTATTGGATTACCAGCCAGAGCATTGCGGCTTCCAGAATATCAAACCCGCCCGGCATGCCTATAGCAGAATTCCATCTCACCCGCCTTTTTTGTGCCTAAACGGGGCACTCAGAAAACCACAGCCAAACCAGTTTAAACAGGATTCACAGCCAAGCGGAGCCTTGCGCCGGATAAGCGCGCCTGGGTCTCTTTGTCCTCAAGTGACTTCTTCTGGTGTATTTCCTGGATACTTAAAACCTCGCACGTCAGCAGGAGATAAACAGCGTCCCCCAGCCCAACTCGCGCCAGTAGGGGGGGGGTCACCAACGATAGCGCCTATACAGTGATGTTATTCAGGTTAATTCCATCACCGATGGAGGATATTTACGAAAACACCACTTACTGGAGTTACTTCAGCTGGTCCCCGAAAACCGAAGGACTGTCACTCGATTATTTATCTCTTTGTGTTCTACAGGTTTTATGAATGGTGATCTGTGTGTGTGGTTGTTGGTGTATATGATTATTGATGAATATTTGATTATTGATGAAATTTTATGTTGTTGTGATGATATGCATTATTTTCATGCTTTTCTTCTTTAATAAATTTTACACACTTATTAATGCGCTGTTCACGACCCTTTTCATCCATATTTGTATTTTTAGCTCTTTACTATAATCTCTATGTATGATAAGAGAAAAGAGAGAGAGCAGGAGGTGCTTAGACAGACATAAGTGAGTTGAGGCTTGGAGAGAGAGATCATTTTGGTAAATCTTCTTCCAGGTTGTCTCAAGTCCATCTCCTATTTACACCTTATCTAAAGTGTAATCTATAACTCTGTCAGTCCACTATCCCTTGTCGATTTCACTACAGTTGTCCAACTCGACAAATACTCTACACTCTAACTCAACCACGACACAACATAATTCATCAGATACAGCTCTCAATTACAATGTCCTCAAGTCTTCCACTTAATTCAATCAAATATCTCTCTCCTGTAGCCTCTGGCATATTTCGTTGTATCCCTAGCTTACTAAAGTTTCTTCTCATTTTTCACTATTTTTCTCATATTTTCTACAACAGTTCTTCTAAATCCTTGGAGTCATGTTCTCACCCAATCTCAACCTAGTTAGGTTTAACTCCTTTAAATGCAGCATATAAGGTTTCAATAGCTACACCTGAAATAATCAAACAATGTCCAACGCCAAAATGGCCTCCACCATACTTACTCTAATATGAGAGAGCGCATAAGTTGTTTCATGAATATCAGATTCACTTGTGGTGGCGTCTTCATACTTACTCTTATATGAGAGAGCGCATGATATGTTTCATGAATGTCAGTGCTGTAAACCCCTTGTTTAATACCATCTCGTTTAATGGCAATGCCTCATCTTCTTGGTATGACAGCCCATCCTGGCTATCTGATAATCAAAGTTATCCGCTTTGTTTATCTTTAATTATGCCTTTGCTTCAATATTCTCTTCTGTAGCATGCTCCCTTAAATAGGTGCGTCATTATCCTGTGACAAAGTTGCTGAAAGTCAAAAAATAGTTCAAAGATCTTCTTACCGTTTAAATCGAAGTCCAACACCTATCACAATCCCTACTGTTCACCCTTATTCTATTCCTAATATGTTCATCTCAGTATTTAACCACAGATAATCTATTCTCCTGAATTCCTATCGCTAAGAAATTCTAAATCTAGCTATCAGTTTCTGAATACGAACACTTGTTGACCACAAGTTCGTTTCTTGATTTTTTTTTTAAAAATACCTTTATTCAGGTCAAAATATATCCATATTATTTACAACATTTTTACAAATATCACATAATAAAGTAAAGTAAAGTAAAACCTCCCCCCCTCCCCAAACTATCATTACGACAAGTCAATAACTATAATAAACAATATATCAATATAAAATACGAAATTATTTAAACAATATCACATACTAAAGATAAACATACTAAAGATAACACAATATAACAATAAACCATACTAATGATAACCCCCCCCCCTTCCCCCCTCCCATCCCCATCCCTAAAATATCAGTACAACAAAGGAAAGTGAAAACCCAAGGTGCAAATTATCTAATCTAATATCGTCAAATTACAAAATCAAAATCATTAACATTATATTGTATAAACTTAAGTACTCAGAGATTTCTGAGTAGGTGAAAAGGATATTTACATTGTGGAATATTTACAACCAAAGCTACATTGCTTTATATAAACGACCAAAGGGTCAATACAAAATGTTAAAGTTGTTCTATTGTGTCTTGTGTCATGCGCTCATATATTTGTGTAAATATTGCACTGTCATAATGTCCATTGTCGTATACAGCTCTGTTCCTACATGTCCATACAAGATATCTGAAGTTAGCGAGTAAAGTTAGTAGTTTAAGTTCTGTTTGTCTCGTCATTCGTGGTAACGTGTTCATTGTGACTGCTCTATATAAATTAAGTGTCTGTTGTTAGTGTGGGGCTATTAATTTCCTTAACTTGTTTAAAGTGGGGGCCACTGTCTTACATGTGTAAAATAAGTGGTCTACTGTCTCTATAATGTTGTCACTACACAGTTTACATTTGGGCGCTAATCTGTTTGCCTTTATTGCTGATCTGTTAGCTATTGGTGTTAAACTGTGTAGTAGTCTGTAAGTGACTTCTTTTGCTTGTGGTTTAATGTCTATTGCGTGAATGTTTGTAAAACTCTGTGTGTAATCAGTTATAAAGAGGTTGTACCCTCTTCGTGTGTTTATAGGTGTTTCCTGTGCTGCAACTAGAAGTTTGTATATAAGTTTGGTGTCTTGTTTTATTAAGTGTTTGTTCCCCTCTAAATTTTGTAGACATATTTTGTAAAAAGGTGGTGGTGTACCAAAAAAATGGGGTTGATTGATATTCAACTTACAAAGGTTTGATAATCTTAAACCAATGTAGTAGTGTGCCAGCGGGTATAGACTCGGGCTTGTTATAACTTCCCCTATGTATTTAATCCTTAAAGCTTTTATTTTAGTGTTGATGTCTTGTAAGGCTATCCCCCCTTTATTTTTAAGTTGTATTAGAGTAGTGTGTTTAATACTGTGCCAGGTATTTCTAAAAATAAAGGTCCTAATTAGTTTATTTATTTCTGTTATAATCTTTTTAGGTACTATTTGTATATTTGCTGTGTAAATTATTTTTGGCATAATAAAACGATTAACTATAATACTTCTTCCGAAAATGGTAGCCGTTTTATATTTGTAAATTTCTAACATATTTTGGATTTTCGCTATCAATTTTGTCCATGTTTCTTTATTGGGGTCTTGAGGATTAAAAGAAAAGTTAATTCCATAAATTTTAATTTTATTCACTACCGTTAATTGAAAAGGGAAATCTGAACTATTGCCCTATTTACCTATTCCCATTATGCTAGATTTTTGAATATTTAGTTTGGATTCGCTAGCGTATCCAAACTCTGTGAAAACCTCTAAGATATTTTTTATAGAATCCTTTGTTGTTGGAAAGAATATCGTGTCATCGGCGTAGGCCAACAATTTTCTTTCCCCTGCACCGGGGACGAAAGTCCCCGTGATGTTTGTGTCTTGTCTTATTCTTTCCAACACAGGTTCTAGCGTTATTACATATAACAAGGGCGACAGAGGGCACCCTTGCCTAACACTTCTCGTTAATCTGAATGTTTTAGTTAAACTATGGTTAATCAGTATTTTACTTTCAGGTTTTTTATATAGGATTTTTATCCATGATCTAAAATATTTCCCTATATTATTAGCTTTAAGACTCTTATGTAGGAAGGCATGTGATACTCTATCAAATGCCTTTTCCTGATCTAAAGATAATATGGCACTCTGGCACTGCCTATCATGTGTGTATGTAATTAGGTCTCTAATGAAATGTGTGTGTCTGCTAATGTTTCTACCATGTACACAACTTTGTTGATCTGAATGTATTATTTTGTGCATGTGTGGTTTAAGCTTCAGAGTTAGTGCTTTGGCTAGAATTTTGTAATCAACATTTAAAAGGGAGATGGGCCTAAAATTCTTGATTGACTTTTTGTCATTTTCGTCCTTGGGAATTAACGTAATATAAGATTGATTTAGACTATCCGGGAGTTCCCCTTTTTGAAAAGCCTCTTCGAACACTTTAATTAAGATAGGGCCTAAACATGGGAAGAAAAACCTGTAAAATTCTGCTGTTAGCCCGTCAGGCCCAGGTGCTTTATCTTTTTGAAAAGTACTAAGTGCCCCTTGTAAATTATCTAAAGTTAGGGGTTGGTCTAGCCTTTCACTTTCCTCATCACTTAGACACTTTGTGTATTTTAGAAATTTGTCTTGTATGTTTGCATCACTTTCTTCTTTCGTATATAGCTGCTTGTAGTATTCGAAGAAAGCGTGACTAATATTGGTATTGTCTGTATGATGTTTTCCTTTCATGTCAATTATTTCGTGTATCTGTCTACTGCGTTGTACACTCTGTTCAATTGCTAAATATTGCCTACTAGGGATTTCTTGTGTTATAGTATGTAATTTTGTCCTAAGTAATGCTCCCTGGTAGGTATACTGCCTATACTGATCCAACTGTTGTTCTAAGGTTTGGATGTGAGGGTTCGTATTGTCTAAAATTTTGGTTAAACTAATTGCTTCTTCTAAAATCCCCTCTTCTTTCTTAAATTTTTTGTGAATAAGTGTAGCCAAAATCTGCGTTCTATCTCTAAGTGTGTTTTTTAACATATCCCAATATTGTGCAATGTTGTTATTGGGAATGTCTTGTGCATAACCTTGTATCAGTTGTGTTATTTGTTCTGTGTAGTAAGTGTTTTTAAGTAGACTGTTGTTAAATTTCCAATGTGGGGATCTCTTTACTTGCTTGTGCGTGTGTCCCGTACTTAATGATGTGTAAACTGCCTTGTGATCTGTAAATTTAAGAGTGCTTCCAATATGATATGTTTTGTGTATATTATAGGTACTAGATGCATATATTCTGTCCAGTCTGGATGCCCGTCTAAAGTATGGGTTTGTATTGTCGTAGTACGTAAAAGTTTGTTTGAGGCTCTATTTTTCTGTATACGTCCGAGAGGTCGTGTTCGTCTAGCATAGCATGTATTTGTCTTAAGAGCGAAGACTTTTCTCGCGCCTGTGCTCCCCCCCCCCTGGAGCTCCTAGACAAGTCTAGGTCAGACATGACACAATTAAAGTCTCCGCCCAAAATTGTCCTAGTCCCTTTGTAATGTTTTGTTAGAGTGTCATGTAATTTGTCATAGAAACTAGGTCGTTCGTCTTTTGTTGCTGGTGCGTATATGTTGATGAGTGTGTGTGTGTCTTGTCTGTTATGCTTGTTTTGTATTTGAATTATGACGGTTCTGCCACAACCGTCTGTCCTATAATGTACCGTGTCCCAATCTTCGGTAATTTGTAAGATGGCGGCACTACTATGCCTGGGGCCTAGGGCGAACCAGCCATGTTTAAGTCCTAATCTAGTTACAATTCGACTGGCAGTAAAGTCGGACATAACCCCTGTTTGCTGCAAGAACAAAAAATCAGGTTTCTCTTTTTTAATTAGTTTAATTACATGGTCCAGCTTATTTCTCAAACCATTGATATTGAGAGATATTATCACTAGACTGCATGTCGGAGTGGTAAGCTGAGGTTGGCCACTCGCTATAAACTGCTTGCTTGGCAAAGTGGCAGAGTCGTCACTTGCCATATCTAAACTATTTGACAAAACGGGGGCTTGCGAACCGTCCGCCATTTTTGGGTTACAAAGCGGAGTAGTGGTCTGAGGCTGGCTACTCGCTACAGGTGGAGTACTCAACAAAAAATTACTTCCTAGCGGTTTATTATATGTTGTAAATGATGACCTTGGCAGAGTGGTAGGTTGGTCACCTGTTGCACATAACTTACTTGACAGAGCGGTGCTTGAGGGCTGACCGTTATCTGTCATTACTAAGCTACTCAACACATCCGTGCTTGCACTTGTTGACAAAGCGGTGCATAGGGGCTGACCGTTGTCTGTAAAATGACTACTCGACACATTAGTGACTGATCGCTGGCTAAAGGTCGTTGTGCCCTGATGATTAGGGCCCAACGCAGTCGACGCTGCGTTGTCAGTCCCTTCCGCCCTGACAGGGGGAAGGGTTGGCTGCCTAAATAAAACTGTGCGCATGTTGTTTGTTAAGTGTGTAGTGTGAAGAAATAAAACATCAAAAAACTACTTACATTTTTTTTAAAGGACTCAAAACACAAATCATAACTAACACAACCTAAACTATGGTTGTTTTCATTATTTACTTTCAATTTTACAAAACTTTTGGCGAGTCTTGCTACTTGTCCAAAACGGGGGCACACATGTCTGACACTGGATACCTGGTTACACTGGGCCCCAATGCCGGGAAGGAAGACGTGTAAAGGTAAGTCCATTATTCACTGACGTCTTCAAAAAGCTTGTCCATCAATGAAGAGGCCCGTCTGTGACAATATGGCCTCCATATCGTCCTCTTCTGTCTCTGTCGCCCAACAGGAGGAAGCTTGGGTATTCACAGGTGTTTGCACTTCTAGAAATTCGGTTTCTGCTAAGGATCTTCTTCTCGGGCTGCTAGGAGCTGACATGGGGCGCTCGTCAACGACAGGTGTCGACACGGTCCATCTCGGGGAGGGCTCTGTGGGCGCCTTTGGTGATGGCGGTAGGCTTTTTCTGCTTGGGGAGCTTTTCTTTGGCGACCTGCTCTCGTTTCTCTTGACCTCTTTGTTCCTCACAGGCCCTGTTGCCTGGAGCAATAGTCTCTTTCTATTTCTTTTCTCTTCTTTGGAGAGAACATCTTGGAAGCCCTCACTATCAACATCCGCTCGGAGGTTCTCTAGGGCAGGGAGCTCATCTGCCCTGCTCTGTTCTGCCGGCGTTTTTTCCACAGCAGCCTCCTCTTCTCTTGTTTTCTTAACCTGGGTGGGGGCCGCTCTTTTCCTTGGGCATTGGCTGACCCAGTGGTCATCTTGGCCGCACACCGCGCACTGTATTCTTCGTCCAGGCAAGGCCACCCAGATTCTCAGAACTTTGTCCTCTGCAGCTTTCAAATGTGCAAAGTGTGGTATTTGGTGATCGGACGGTTTATATGAGAAGTTCCACATGTCGTGGGCGTTTTTTACTCTATAAACTTCTGCGTCTTTATCCCCCGATACTTCTGCCGCTACCCTTCTTACTGCCTCGGGCCTCATTGTGGGGGGCATCCAATGCAGCATGCCCTTGGATCTTTCCTTATCTTGGTGTTCGATCTGAATGGTCATCTGAGGGTTGGTCCACTCAAGTCTTTTGCCATGTAGGCCTTTATAGTGCTTTAGCTGGGCTGCTGCTGTTAGTGTGGCATACCATTTATATGGACTTGCGAAACGGTACAACGTGGTCTTCGTTCAAGTCTATTTGAATGACAGGCACAATAGGTGCAGGCATTATATCTTCTTTTTCTTGGTTGAAGAACCAAATTAAAGCAAAAACAAAAGTCACAACACAGTTAGCCTAGCTAACACAGCTAAGCTAACACACAAGTCCTGGAAAAAAAAACTCTGTCCTGGGCGGCATACCTTGCTTCCGCAAAGTTTCTGATGTGACTGATCTCTTTTCGTCCTTCAATTTCCTATCTGATGATCCACAGTTGTTTTTGAGTGAATGTGATTGGTCCGTTATTCAGTTCACTCACCTATCGCCAGCTACACGCTTAATTCTATGCTGTCCAATTCCGTGAACTGTGCTACATAACTGTTTATTCCTAGTCACTATTTTCACGTGCGTTTTACTCGGCACTCCGTTCTCTTAACTGTAAAGGGCGCTAATAATATTGTTATTCCCCTTAGTACTTTTTAACTTAGTTTCATTAATCCTTCTATATCTCTATTAAAACTGGTCTGATATGCAAATTTGGTAAACTCTAATGATATATACTTAGATTACTTTAAAGTCTAAAAAGGTTCCCTCCCTTACAAAAAACACTACATTTTCATTCTTTTATCTCCCATGTCAAGAACAAATAACTTATCACTTAAATTATTCTGATTTTCTAACCCATTTTTATATACTCTTTCCTCTTGTTAACCCCAAATAACTGTTCGACTGACTTTAACTGCAGCGTATTTTACGCTGTACAACCCAATGCCTAGTATCCGGCTTTTGGCTGGGATCATGTGTCTAGACACGGGGACCGGAACAATGACATTCATGTGTCATTAGGTCTCTTGTGTGAGAACACAGAAGATCACTACAGTGACACAGTTTGTCATTGGGTCTTCTTGTGTTGGGACATGTGGTCTTGACCAGGGCCGGGTTTGGGCGGGTACTAATGCGACCTCATGCGAGGAAAAAATATGCGACCTCAAGCGAGGGGGAAAAAAAAAAAGAAAAAAAAAGTATCCGGCTTTTGGCTGGGATCATGTGTCTAGACGCAGGGACCAGTAGTGACATTTATGTCATGAGGTCCTTTGTGTAAGAACATAGAAGACCACTACAATGACACATGGTGTCATTGGGTCTTCGTGTGTTGGGACATGTGGTCTTGACCAGAGCCGGGTTTGGGCGGGGACAATGCGACCTCATGCGAGGAAAAAAATATGCGACCTCAAGCGAGGAAAAAAAAAATAAAAAATAAAAAATAAAAAAAGGTGACAATGTCTCAGAGCCATACAATAGGACTGACTTCACATTTGAGTTGAAGATTCCCATTCTCGTGTTGGATGCAATTTCTCTTGATCTCCATATATTTCCCAATGCAATGAAAGCTCCTCTTGCTTTTTGTATTCTCATTTTGATATCACTGTCTGTCCCTCCAACTTTGTCTATATTGCTACCAAGATATGTGTACGATTCTACATCTTGTATTGGTATTTCTTCAAGTTCAACCTTGCTATCGTTACTTGCATTTATTCTCATTATTTTTGTCTTTTCCCTGTGTATTTTCAGACCTAATTGCTGTGACCTCTCATCGAGTGTTTTCAATTTGTCCTGCATCTGATTACGGTTATGGGACAGAAGAGCCAAGTCATCAGCAAAATCCAGATCACCCAACTGCTTACTCAGAGTCCAATGGATTCCATTTCTGTTGTGTGTTGTCGATGATCTCATACCCAGTCTATTGCTAGTAAGAAAAGAAATGGAGACAAGAGGCATCCCTGTCGCACTCCTGTTCTTATCCCAAACGGTTCTGTAAGCTGTCCTTCATGAAGAACTCTGCATGTCATGTCTTCATATGTTTTCTTTATTAAATTAATGACCTTCAGGGGAACTCCATAATGCCTCATAAATTTACAAAGCGATTCTCTGTCTACACTGTCAAATGCCTTTTCGTAGTCCACAAATCCAATGTATAGTGGTGAATTCCATTCCAGACTTTGTTCAACTATTATTCTCAAAGTGGCTATCTGGTCTGTACATGATCTGTTTTGTCGAAAACCTGCTTGTTCATCTCTCAGTTTCTTGTCTATGGACTCTTTTAATCTCTCAAGGATAATCCTATTTAATACTTTTCCTGGCATTGATAGTAACATTATTCCTCTATAATTTGTGCACTCTTATAAATTTTCCTTCTTAGGCAACTTAACCAGATATCCTTCCTTCCATTCAGCTGGTATCTCTTCCTTTTCCCAGACTTTACCAAGTAATTTATATAACATCTCTGTAGTAGTGTCGATATCTGCTTTGATGGCCTCTGCTGGAATGCCATCCGGTCCAGACGCTTTTCCATCTCTTAGAAGCTTTATGGCTTTCTTTATTTCTTCCTTCGTTGGTCTTTCACCGTTAATTTGTAGCTCATCTTCTGCTGGCTGGATGTCCAGGGAGTTTTGTGGAGCTGGTCTATTGAGAAGGTCCTCAAAATATTCTGTCCACCTTTTCATTTGCTCTTGTATATTGCTGAGCAGTTTTCCATTCTTGTCTTTTATGAAGCAACTTGTTTGCTTGTATTTCCCTGTTAGCTTCTTTGTGCTGCTATACAGTTCTCTCATATTTCCTTTGGCTGCAGCATCTTCTGCCTCTCTTGCCAACTCCTCAATATACTTCCTCTTGTCTCTTTTGATACTTCTTTTTACTTCTTTGTTTGCTTCTGTGTACACTTCTTGAGCTTTGGCTTTAGAACTTCTGGTTTTGCTTGTGTTTAAATCTGCTTTCTTGTTTTTTCTGTCTTGTATCTTATTGATGGTTTCTGTTGTTATCCATGCTTTTTGTTGTCATTCCATTTTCCCCAGTATTTCTTCACATGTCTCATTCCATACAGTTTTGACCTGCTGCCAATAGTCTTCTGTATTCTCTACATCTTCCAGCTGTTGGAGCACTTGGAATTTGTTGGATACCGTGACCGCAAATTTGTCCCTTGTTTCTTGATTTCTTAGATGTCTTACATTAAATTGTTGTCTATAATTTTGCATTGTTGCATATCTCTTGAGTTTCATTTTTACTTTGGCTATCAGAAGGTGGTGATCTGATGCCACATCTGCTCCTCTATATACCTTTACATCCTGCAATGATGATCTAAACTTCTTGTTTATGCATATATGATCAATCTGGTTTTGTGTTTTATGGTCTGGTGATATCCAAGGTGCCTTGTGTATTCTCTTATGTGGGAACATGCTTCCTCCTATAGCCAGTTGATTTGAAGCACAGAAGTTTGAGAATAGTTCCCCATTTTCATTCATTATTCCTAGCCCATGTTTTCCCATGACTTCTTCAAATCCGGTGTTGACTGTACCTATCTTTGCATTCATGTCACCCATCAAAATTGTGATGTCTCTTCTTTTAACTTCATCCATAATTTCCAGTAGTCTAGTATAAAATGCTTCTTTCACAGACTCTTCTTTGTCATTAGTTGGTGCACAACATTGGATGACATTTACATGTATTTTCTTTTTAGCTGTTTTAAAAGTAGCTGTTATTATTCTATGTCTAACAGCTTCCCATTCAATGAGTGCTTTCTGTGCCTCTTTAGATAACATAAGAACTACCCCTTCACTATGGTGTGAACTTTCGTCTTCATGTCCTGAGGACAGCACCAATTCACCTGTGATAAGTTTCTTCTTGTCTACCCCCTTCCACTTTGTTTCACACATTCCCAGAACCTCGATTTTATATTCCCTCATTTCTGCTGCTACTTGTGCCACTTTCCCTTGTTCGTTTAATGTCCGAACATTCCAGGTGCCAAATCTGGAAGTTCTCCTAGAAGAAAGAAGGTTAGTCAGCAACACAGGCTCCTTTCGGCTTTCTCTGTGGTGCATCATACGCCTCCCTGCGAGAGGACCTTCCCCTGTCTTGGATGGCTGTGTTTTATTTTCCTTATTTGACTTGTCCATATTTGTTGAAGTTTTTTGTGGTTTAAATTTTTTACAGGATGGGGTAACCAGCCCCATGCCCAACCCTCCTTAGTCGCTTTCTATGACATGCGTGGCAGGGAACAGTGTTACTATTCTTTGCTCCCCTTTCGGGCCCCGGTAACACACGGGTGGCACAGCTCTTATACAGTCTTAATTTGGTGTTTGTACTGTACTGAGAGGACTTCCAAATGTTGTTGAGACTAGCAAAGGCTGTTCTCGCTTTATTCATTATGTTCTTAATGTCTTTGCTTGTTCCATCGTTCGGTGTTACTATGCATCCTAGGTATGTGAAGGTGTCCGTCTCGTTCAGCTTCTGGTTCACTTTGAGTGTCATGACCTCTGTCTTCTTTCAACTGATGTTCAGACCCACCTGCTGGCTATACTTATTCAGTTTATCTGTTTTGTCTTGGATGTGTTAGTGTGAATGCGCAAGTAGTGCAATGTCATCTGCATATTCCAGATCTTCCAGTGCATAAAATTTTGTCCATCTAATTCCTTTTGGACTGCCCCCTGTAGTCTGGCGCATCACCCAGTCTATAAATGTTACAAATAAAGTTATTGATAAGGGATAGCCCTGTCGTACTCCGGTCTTCACCTCAAAAGTTAGATTGCTCAACCCAACACTGCATGTAAAGTTAGCATAGAGGCTTTAGACTTTGAAAACAATGCAGCTGGGAACTCCATAAGCCCTCAGTATTTTCCATAGGCTCTCCCTGTGGCAGATCCTGAACTAGCAGCAGAACTTTTAGAACCACTATATGCACAAGCCTGGACAACAGAGACAACACCAACAGAGTGGTGTAAAGGAATAATTGTCAAATTTCCCAAAAAGGGTGACCTTGCAGACTGCAACAACTGGAGAGGAATTACTCTCCTCTCAGTTCCCAGTAAAATACTAAGCATCTCTCATTTAAACTTAATAAAACACCCAAACTCAACATATTATTTTCCTTATATCCACAGGCTAGCCAAAAGCGTCCAGGTTCCCTGAGAAGCACGGCTAGGCAGTTCTTGCTGATGTGGTCATGTTTCGGCACAAGAGTTATACGTGACATGACACTCCACAGCGCCGCAAGTTTTGGTCAGATAATTCTATCGTCTATCTTGTTGTTAGAAACAATGATTATTGTAAGCTTTGCCGCTGCACTGTTTTTATCTCATCAAGTTTACTTTTTTGTCCTTGTATCACTTAAAATATGTAACATCTGTCACTGCCATCATTTCTCGATCTCTGCCACGTGTGCCATTAAGTTTAGGAGAAGCAGTTTTCGTTCCTGTGTGATGTTTTGGCAAATGTCAGACCATGTTTACTCAGGATTTATTTTATGTTGTTTATTACCTTCCTCGTGTCGCCGTGTCCGGTTGCAAACACTGATAAGCCAACAATTATATACAGGCACTGACAGGCACACATCTTATCTTTGATATTTCGTTATCATAGTCATTATCATCTTCATCTTAATCACCTTCATCATTATCCTACAGTGTCATGTCACTGACATGAAAGATCTAGTCATTCTACTTGCTACTGTCAGACGAAAAAAAAAACAAAGTTGTAAAGAAAGCAATAGTGTTACGTCAAGATGTATTCACTCTGTCACTAAATAAACCGATGCTATTATTTTTGCAGGATCTTTTCACCTGTTGCACCTGATGTTTGACGACTATGTTCTCTACCTCATTGAATCTCTACACGGTGACGAGCGAACCAACGAGTTCCTGAGGGTGATCAAGGGAGAGACAGTAGAAAGTAGGCCACTCTGTCTCGTATTGTCTTTTTGTCAGACATATTTTAAAAGGTCTTCTTTAGATCTTTCTTTCTTCATGTCCCAATTGCTTGTAGGGGCAGATGTGATAGACAGAATGTGTTGTCAGTATCTGTCAGCATGACGTGATTTTCTCCTTTTTTTTCAGCCACTCAAACTATCCTTATTCTTCTAGGCAGCACCGCTACGCTGTTACATCTCATTCTTGTGTGAAGTATTTGGTGCCCAATGTTAGACATAATAATAATAGCCGCTTCAGTCATTACTGACAATGGGAATGCGCCCTTGAGGTGACAACACTCAGTTAATTATTTTCCTGGTGACGTTTTCTCCTCTCTTCTGCTTGCCGTGAGAGCTTCTTTTTTCCCAATCTGAGGTGGAGCCGTAGAGAGCGTCGCCACTTGGTATGATCGGCTGCTTCACCCTCCCAAGTTGCCTCATGTCCCTTTTGCACACGTCTTTGAACCTCGGCTGCGGCCGCCCAACTGTAATTTTTTCATCTGACAGTTGCCCGCAGAAGATATCTTTCGAGATGTGACCATTTTCCATGCGGTAGACATGGCCAAGCCAGCTTAGTCTGCGCTGTCTAAGCAGTGTATAAATACTCTGAAGGTCAGCACGTGACAAAACCTCGACATCTGTCACTTTTTTCCTTCCACGACTGTCGCGAGTATGGACATGGAGGATGTCTGAGTTAGACAGAATATGAATGATTAATGTGAAAGTAGAGAAAATATTAGTTACTTATGAAAAAATGGAGAGAGATATGACTTCTGGAGAGAAGAGAGATATACTCAAATATCTAAGGTCTACTTCCCAGCCATACTCGAGACTATGTTTTAAAATGTCATACCCTTCTCCGTCCTCTCATGTAAAATAGGAAAATCTATAACAATGAGGACTACAACAGCAAACATCCAGTGACAGTTATAATAGAATGAATTCTGACCGCTTAGAACATATAAATATATTTATTAAAGAAACTACGATAACAACAAAAATAATAACTCCACTAGCTCTGATAGGCTAGTGATTATATGTCACCAATCGCAGAAAAATACTTCACTCAATCTCACAGGCCAAACGCCTCACTCCAAACCACCAACACCTGTAAACTTTATCTCTACTAAGATAATCTAACTAAAGGGTAGGCCTGAAGTTTTCTCGAATAAAACGGCCTCCTGTAAAGTTTAACAAATCCTGTTAGGTACGTTACTTCCTCAGCTAGGAAAAACACTACACCGATCCACCTAATTTGACATTCAAAACCTATGGAGATAAGCTCTCTCTGTAACAGTGTCGTAATAAATTCTATGCGTTCACAATTTCCTGTGGTTGGTGGCCACACTAGCAGGTGCAGGAGATTAAAACGAGTGCATAAATACTTGCACTCACTGATCTCTATATACCGCTCAAAAAAATTGAAAGGCCACTTACAAATTCATCTGCAGTTTTAAAAAAAATAAAGATACAATTATGAAACTCACATATCATAAACGGTTTTCATTGCACATTACATTGACATTAAAATGAAGAAAAACAAATGATTTCATTAGTAAGAAAATCGATGTCAATCGTCTTACCTCCCTTTTTGAAAATTCAGAATCATTAAACAAATGTTAACATGATTCAAAATCGAGTGTGTCCTCCATGAGCTTGAATGCATTCACTGCACCTTTGCCTCATTGATAAGACAAGAGTTCTTAGAGTCATTTGTGGGATCGCTTGCCACTCCTGCTCCAGGAAGAGGAACAACTGATTGGGGTCAGTAGCAGGTGGATGATTTTCTCTAAGTCTACGTCCTAGCACATCCCATACATGTTCTATCGGACTGAGATCAGGAGAGTAAGCTGGCCAGTCTAAGCGGGTGACATGTTGCTGTTGTAGGAAGTCGTTCACGACCCCAGCTCTATGTGGTCGGGCATTGTCGTCCTGCAGAATAGAATCAGGTCCTAGAGCCTGAAGAGCCGTAAGAGCAAGCGGCTGTAAGATGTCATTTCTGTAGGCCAAACCATTCAACGTACCATGCACTCGATGCAAGGGTGTTCTGGAGGTCACACAAATTCCGCCCCACACCATTACTGATCCACCGCCATAACGATCATGTTCAAGGACGTTGGCATCATGATAGCGTTCTCTTGGTCGCCTCCAGACACGATTTCTGCCATCTGTGAATGATCTGGTGAAACGGGATTCATCTGTGAATAGAATTCTGCTCCATTGATGCCTTGTCCAGGTCACATGACGCCGAGCCCAAGCCAGACGAGCTGCACGATGAGCTGGAGCCAAGACAGGTTGTATGACAGGTCGCCTTGCATGCAGATCTGCATCTCTCAGTCGGTTTCATATGGTTTGGTCACTGACGATTACGTTGGTGGCTGATTGCAGTTGCGTCCTGATGGCACTGGCAGTGATTGTTCTTTGTCTGAGAGCCAATACAACAACAAATGTGTCTTGCCGTCTTGTGGTAGACCTTGGACGTCCTGACCTGCGTTGTTCTACGACACTGCCGGTTGCATTATAACGATCACGCAGAGTTTGTATGACAGAGTGGGCAACTCCTAATCTCCTAGCAACTTCTCGCAGCCCTACATCATCCTGCAGCCATGCCATCGCTCTCCATCTGTCAAAAATTGGTCAAGCGTCTTCGCTGAGCCATGGCTAAACTGGTAAATGTTACAAACATGCCCATTGCCCGTTCCTTCCGAAAAGTAGGTGACGTGTTCACTATAGTCACGACTTGCACGTGAAAAGCAAATTTCAGCAATGTTATCAACAGGCTTTGCCATAGGAAGCATTTTCAAACATGCATTATTTCCCTTTCCACCACGTACATATGATTGACCTTGGAGATACACACACGTAACACAGATTTGATTTATTGTCAGATTAACAAACATTGTTTAAGCATGCAACAAAATGCAGCAAAACATTTTTGACTGAGTGTTCAGGTTTTAAAAATAACAGCTTAGTTGAAATGACCTAAAAATTGAAAGAAGCCTTTAACTTTCTTTGAGCAGTATATATATCCAAACAACGAGGACCTTTGCTGGCGAGCGAGTATCCAGTAGGCGCACTGAGGCACCTCTCATACTGGATAATGAAGACTTGAACTATAAGACAGGTGACGAGTACTGGCAACTGACTACTCCTCTCGGTCGTTATGTCAGTATACTCAGAGGTAACCGTCTATCAATGGGTTGGACAGTGTTGCCGAAAATGAGTGGATGGCAAAGGCAACAGCCCATTTGTGCTGAGATGATGGTTAACTGCTAATGGCGGCACTATGTGCTGTAGGTAAATCCAGGACGCAAGACTACTGCATACGTGTAAGTAACAGAAATCAATGTAGTGTGTTATACTCCAGACAGCACGAGTAATGTGTGCTTTACAAGTACTGGCTATCGACGAATCCTTTCTGTCGGCATGCCCGTATACTCTGAGTTAACTGGCTGTTAATGAGTCGGACAGTGTTGCCGAAAATGATTGGATGGCAAAGGCGACAGCCCGTATGTGCTGGAGTGATAGACACTTTCAGGAATAGGCTGTGGTTAAGTAATCCACGCAGCAGCCTTATAGCTGAAAACTGACAGTATGACGTAGACTGCCGTGTAATATTTACTATGTGGAAGTTGTAATCCAACTGGAAGCAGCAATCAAACCAGGAAGCATAGAACAAATGTTGTGACCAAGGCTCTGAAAAATATAGAAGCAATCAACATCTCATTACTACCCGTAGCAGACTATTCCTCGGTCATTCTCTCACCCATGCAAAATATAAACAAACTTCCACTCTCCGTTTCTCTCTCTCACAAAATCACAACAAACCCCGTCTCTCACCGCTCTGATATGCCTAGGGAATAACTACCACTGTAGGCCCCGCCCTAGGTTTCTGTTTACAAACCACGCGTTGATGGCGCGCTGCATCGCAAGGCGACATGAGGTTAAATTATTTACTCACACACACCTGGTCCCACACACGCTAGCGTAAGGTGAAAACAATGTTGGATATATATATATATATATATATATATATATATATATATATATATATATATATATATATATATATATATATATATATATATATATATATATATATATATATATATATATATATATATATATATATATATATATATATATATATATATATATATATATATATATATATATATATATATATATATATATACATATATATATATATACATATATATATATATATACATATATATATATATATATCAAAATCGGCCGATAGAAGAACTATCATAATCATTTTTTAACATTTTTTAGCAACCAGATGTATCCAAATACCGGAAAATATTCCCCTCTCTAAAGGGTAAACCTCAAGGATCTCCGCATTTCCAACTATTAGTAGGAACACCCATATCCAGATAGAAGCACCATATTCGGCGATCACCTCACTAGATTTTTTTTTTTTTTGGGGGGGGGGGAATGAACTGGGGCCAATTTGGATTGTCGACAGCTGGGGGTGACAGTGTAACCATAGTGAAAATAGGAATTATGTTCATGGAATAATTCTGTTACTAAGGGATACCACAGACCTACTATAGAAGCCAATTAGGTAAGAGTGTGAGAAAGTGGCCACGGTGAGAGAGTGTGTGATGATTTTCTTTTTCGCTGGGAATTATCCATAAATCTGATTGTCTAAATTTTGTTTACTTTACTTGGTCTTATAGTGTACCAATATTGTTTTATTCTATAACCTAGTGCTAACCTTCAACCTTTGGGTTAATAATTTTGGGTTTTTATCTCCATACGGGGGAAGGCGAACCTCTCTTCTTTACTTTCCTATGTATGTAAATTATTTCTTGATATCTTTTAGATAATTGGTGTTGTCAAGTTTAGTGATAATAAACTACAAAGAAACTTAACTTTGTGTGTTGGTCAGACCCATACCCACTTATCCTTAGTTTTTCACGTTTGTGTGTCATTGTTGTCACATATTGTTGTTTGTGTGTAGAGTAACCTGTTCTTTCATTACACAGGGAGGCAAAGACTGTCTTGTAACAAAGTACAGTTATACGGATAGGCTGGATGAGAGAAACCTACTCACTCCAGAGACATATCTTTCCCTCAACCTACCACCTGTGAAATCTATTTTCTATACATTCTCGTATATCTGTCAACCTTTACTCTTTACTTACACTTGGCCCAAGAAACCAGTTAACCTACCGAACGACATGCACACAGGGACACACACAAATTTTTTTGCGATTTCAAAATATTATAATTCTGGTCATTTATCAATAAATCAATAATTATAAATAATGTTCGCCCTACAACGTTGATAATATTGTCAACCAGATTTAATAGATTTTCAAGATTACGTCAGATTAGGCAGCCATCTGCTGATTTTTTTTTTTACATTTTACATTTTAATGTTGATCTTCTACTTGTGTTTACATCTAAATTTTCATTTTATTACTCATAATTTATCACTGTTCACTATAATGTAAGAAAGAAACACGCAGCTTTTGATGCTTTCGTGACACGTGGTACTGTTGCCAGTGGAGATAACTCTATCTTTTGCAATAACAGTTTCATTCAGTCAGCATGTTATGAGACGTTACTGTAGTTAGGTTATTGAAACAAAAACTTAATGAACAGGGAAACCCCTGTAATAAGCTGAGGGTTATGACAGCTGATAAACGGAAGAGGCCAAAATAAAATTAAAAACTTGCCCAAATCGTGTTGTGGGTGCTCGTTTCTTCTAACTCGATTTTTTTTTGGGTATTTTTGAAGTTATCACTTCACACGGAAAGGGACATAATAAATCAACCATATCACGTCTTAGTTACCATGATTATACCCCCTGTTAGGCTGCATGGGAAATCAAAATTTTGTTTATCCCTTAACATTTTTTTAAGACAACTGAATATTTGTTTGCTCCAAGTCCCAATACTCTAAGTCAGATGACAAGAATTGATGATAGGGTTATCTATCTTTGTGGTCGTTCACGGGTGACGTCATTCAATGATGGGAATAACAAAAAAGGGGGGAGAGAGATGTCAGCATTTTGTGACAGTGTGACGATAGGGGAAGGGGGTGTTAAGAATGTAATGTCACACACAAATATCGTTGTTGTGTTTCCATACTGATATTTAAGTGTTTGAGTTGTGGTGACAGTTGGTAAGTCACTCCACACTGGCGTTTTGTCATCTTGTATCAATATCTCTGTCAAGTCATTAGTTTTCTGTGAAAGTATTTCCCTAGATATTTACATTTGGTGGAACATCATCAGTTTTCTGTGAAAATGTTTCCCTAGATATTTACACTTGGTGGAACATGTTTTGAGCGAAACTTTGTTGACCTGTGTAAATAATATGAACCCCTTTTTAGAAAAAAAAAATACATATAAAAACATAATTTAAAAAACTTGACATTTTAAAGTTGACATTATGTACACGGACTCCCCAGAATGTTTTAATGGCGTCCATTGATCACAAGTTAAGAAACCTTGGCTTTGACATTTACAGTTAGGGTTTGTACAAACTGCCATATTGACAGTTTTTACCGTGCCTAATTTAATTGTCCAGTTGTATGGCTCTGAACATGAAGAAATAGAAATGCAACAACCAAACAGCTGCAGACTTTCACAAATGGGTTTTTTTTTTAATGTTGTCTCATAGACAATACTTCCGTACGGGAGTGAAGTGTTAGAGACTTCATCTTGTTAGGTTGAGCTTGGAGAGGGGGGAGGGGGGTAACCAGTTCCCCTCCTCGCTGCCTTTGCTTTTCCTAATTCAAGAGCAGAGTCACGTATCCATTTACAGCTGGGTAGAGTGTAGCGTGATGCCACCGTGTTTCCAACCTGCTACCTTTGCCACGCCAGACCTGCGCTCTAACCACGGAAGCTCTCATAAATGGTTGCTTGCCTAAAATAGAAGGATTGTAGTGGTATGACAAGACCAGTCATGCGGAACTAATGACACGAACCAGACACGTGCCAGTGGAACAACATGTGAGAAGAAGACGCTGAAGATAGATAAGACACACATTGAGTAAACCTGTTGATAGGACACACATTGAGTAAACTTGTTGATAGGACACACAATGAGTAAACCTGTTGATAGGACACACATTTAGTAAACTTGTTGATAGGACACACATTGAGTAAACTTGTTGATAGGACACACATTGAGTAAACTTGTTGATAGGACACACATTGAGTAAACTTGTTGATAGGACACACATTGAGTAAACTTGTTGATAGGACACACATTGAGTAAACTTGTTGATAGGACACACATTGAGTAAACTTGTTGATAGCTTTATCAGGCAGTCCTTGTTCTAGAGTCACCAGGGTAAGAAAGACAGAGGAAGACGAAGGAACATATTCGATTACCTTGTCTATTTTTAGTATTACACAAACAAGTAGGGAGGAAAATAATAGGGAGGGAAGTTAAGAGATTTATGACGTCACACAAGAGAGGGGGTCTGGGTTTTTGTGACACATTGTGACAAGGAGGGGGAGAGGGTTATAAAAATAGCCTAAATTGCGTGACATCATATGTAACCAGAGCTGACAGGCTGACTACATGACAACGTGGGGAAAAAGCTGACAGTTTTGCTGGTGACGTGTGGGTTTCAGGCCCGATAACGGGGAATACAGATTAGGTCCACGGCACAGCACCAAACATGTCAAAACAGGTAACTAAGGAGGGTTGGGGTTAGGAGTTTCCTCATGATGAATCACCACTGAAAGAGCATGTATAGTGTTTTGACCCATGCTTCCTGAAGTGGTGTACCTATGCTTTGTAGGTAGCCAAATAGAGACCAAGAAGTCACAGGTGAACTAATGGATTCACTCTCTAGCCAGTGCAGAAGTTAAGTTTTGTGATACACTTTCTACCTCAGGGAATCTCGCTGATGACGTTATCCTACCAGATCCTGCTCAGGTAAAAGAATTTTTCACGTCCACATGGAGGTCAGATCAAGGTCATCCCAGATGTAAGGAGATCAGTGACCAATCAACGTTTGGCTACATCACCAGGGATAACGCTTTCCTGGGTAAGTGAGAACACTACCTTCTGCTGTTGACGGTTTATAACTGGTAGTAATAATTGCTTTATAACTGGTAATAATAATAATATACTATGGACAAAGGGCAGGGCCACCATTCAGTTTAGACAAGGTTTATATAATTCTTACTGAGCAGGGTCGATTTTCCAAATGTCCGGTAGCTTGAAATCTCTCAAGAAGTCTCTGAATGGTAGAGTGGGACACTGCTAAACGTCTTGCAACATGACGAACAGATTGACCATCCTGAATCCATGTCATGGCTCGACCACGGTCTACAGTGCTGAGACTTCTCCTTGGTGGCATGGCTAATGCAGTGATCATTTCGACCACTTGTCATACTGATTTATTGCATACCAACGGTGAACACTCTTTACCGATGATCATTTTCTACGTGCATTCAAATTCAACTCACTTTTTCACCTTTTGAACGAGTGGGGCGTGTTGCACAAACCACGAGTTTTTGCAGCAACAATGGCAGTTTTCACGTGCGGGTTAAAGTGACCCAGTTTTTGGATATTTAAAAAAAAACTAACCTAGTACACACAGAAATGTATACACATTTCTCTGAGCTCAGTTTTAATGACATTTTCACTTGTCTTTACAGTTTGCCAATTAATTATACAAACCTTGTCTAAACTGAATGGCGGCCCTTAACTTTATGCCAGTAGTATATTTGTTGTGATGTGAGTTGATAGCTGTTGTAGTGGGATTACACATAGCGTATGCCCAGGTTCATATGCTGTGCTAAGGGGCATAATTTCAGCACAGTACACTGCCACATACACATGTCTGAGTCATGAAATAACGAGTTAAACACAGCAGCACCACAATTTAATTCACTGATATAAGTGGTAACAACAAAGTACATGTACACCAAAGACGGTAACCTCTTGCCGATCACCACAAACCAGAAACACTTTGGGTGGTGCATATACACAGCTGCACCCACGTCAATATTCACAAACTTCTTTCAGCTCTCATATCACTAGAGCACGTGATCTAAATCTCCTTCACAAAAATGCCAGAATCCCACAGAAACGGCCGCTGTCGACAACTTTCACAGCTCTACCTGAAAACACATCTCTACACTTTGGAATCTCTCAGCCAACTCCCTAACACCACAAATCTCAGCCAGACTCAATGTCAGTTCACTCACTCACACCTAAAACATGAGAACAGTTAACATATCTCTCTCTACCAAACATCACGCATAAATCGTTCACAACAGTGACCACAACAGAATGAAACGCTCACTATAGTGAACAAACCATACAGACCTTCCCATTCCCTACACACTTTCCAGTCACTACTTTCTGTCATCAATAATATTTGTTTAAAACTGGTAATAATAAAATTATTATTTGTTTTGTAACTGATAATAATAATGTTATTTATTTTATCTTCTTCTTTTTTCTTTGATCCTTAGCCACCGACCGTCAAAGCAGTCAGTGGCCAACACGCCTACTGGCGTCTTGTAGGGCAACAACAAATTGATTCCACTTTGCTCGGTCGGTGTCCATCCTTCGTACAGTGCCCCAACTCTGGTTCATTCTTTGCATCTCAGCCTCCACAGTCCTCCGCCAGGTTGTTTTTGGTCGGCCTCACTTTTGTTTTCCTTCAGGGGTCCAAAGCATAGCTGTTCTTGTGATGGCATCGGGGTCTCTTCTGAGGACATGGCCAACCCAGCTCCAGCGTCTGCCAGCTATGATAGTATGCATGTCCTCTTGCTTGCTACGAGTAAGCAGATCTTGGTTGGTGATGGTATTCGGCCAAAAGATTCGGTGAATTTTTCTTAGGCATGTTGTGTGAAAAGAGGACAATTTCGACATTTCCTTCTCTGTAACTCTCCAGCATTCCGCACCATAGAGAAGCACAGAAAGCACACAGCTCTGATATAATCTTAATTTTGTGCTTGTGCTGTATTGAGAGGACTTCCAGATGTTGTTTAGGCTAAAAAAGGCTGTTCTTGCCTTATTCGTTCTGATGTTGATGTCTTTGCCTGCCCCGCCGTCTGGTGTTACTATGCATCCTAGGTATGTGAAGGTGTCTGTCTGTACCAGTTGCTGATTCCTTACTGATATGGGCTCAGGGTTGCTCACATTAAGCGTCATGACCTCTGACGTCTTTAAATTGATGTTCAAGCCCACCTGCTGGCTATACTTATTAAGTCTATCCGTTTTTTATTTATTTTATAACTGATAATAATAAAAATATTATTTATTTTATAACTGCTAATAATAAAATTATTATTTATTTTTTATAATTGTTAGCTAATTTATATGTACTCCGAGGGGCTGGACAAAACATCTTATGTCTCTCTGTCACGGATTGGCCTCCCCTACTTTGCAGTAGTGGTCCAACAGGGGCCAAAACTCAAGAGTATCTAACATGGGTCTTCAAATGTGTCTACCTTCGCACAAGATTACTCTTGGCAGAGTTGTAGATAGAATGATGATGCCGCTTCTACCTCAAGGGAGTTTCATAAGATATTTCAGAAGTCAAGAACAATGCTGCGTTGGGCAGAGCAATTGTTAACTTATATCTGATCCGCCGCCTTTTATGAAGAATTAAGCAATTATTAATGTCAGC
Organism: Oreohelix idahoensis; assembly: GCA_024509875.1. Classification (NCBI taxonomy): domain Eukaryota; kingdom Metazoa; phylum Mollusca; class Gastropoda; order Stylommatophora; family Oreohelicidae; genus Oreohelix; species Oreohelix idahoensis. The sequence goes on along the minus strand of JAMPIV010010121.1, from coordinate 180,310 downwards.
TAGTTCAAGCCCCTACCCTGATTTACTCAGTGGAATTCTTATTATTCTGGTGTAGCTCTGTTTAGAGTGTATTTAGCAAATTGACTGAGGCAAATACAAATAACAGATTTAATAATCAACTATGTTTTAACAGTTTTAAAAAATGGAATAATCTTTAACAGAAAATACTCATCATCGTGTGATGGTAGGTTTTTTTAAAGTAAGAAGTCACTTGGCAGCTTTTAGGTTTGACTTAGCTGCAAATCGTAGTTTCTTCTCCCGCTGGGTTTTTTGGTTTCTGTGCAGATAGGTCACTGCAGTTCTCGCGTCTCTGGTCAAGATTAAAGGCGCAGCACGTTTCAAGTAAGATCAGGGAGTAACTGCAAAGCTGGTCCCGCGTCTCTAAGACCCTCTGATGATGGTGTCTGGTTCGACATCAGTCCACTTCTACCCGCACTTAGTTCCAAAAAGCTTGAAATCTTTCATTATTTTAGTGAATAGGAAAACATTACACTGGTTTTTAGTAAATGTAAAATGTACATATTTCTTTCACGCCTCCCTTTTACATGGAACTTGCAGACTGTTTGCTCAGAGGAATAAAGGCACTAGAATAGGCCTCTTACACGTGTTCTTAGGGGTCGTTATTTTAAGAATGAATTCCCACTTTGACTCTTTGCTTTAGATTCCGCAGATTCTCCGTGTCTTTGTTAAATGGTAGAGTTTATTCTGGGCTCTGAAGTCCTCAAAATTGCCCAAACAATGGTCCGGTTCCTATATAAGAATCTTGATTCTAGGCTCTGGCAAGGTCTGGATGTCGTCTTGGCAAGAGATTCTCACAGTGAACTAGACTTGCCAAAGGTGTCCTTATATTCACTGTCTTCCCCCGCTTTTGTTTGTAACGAGGCTAAGCAAGGCTCCAATCGTTTCAAACATGCGTGTTTTTGTGGGGTAATGTCAAATATTTCCAGGTAGGAAAAGTTCTGTGCGTGATGCCAAAGGTCACCTCTTGCATATATGGTAATAAAACATCCGATTGCCTTCTATGCGAACTCACAAACACATCTGTGAACTCATTAGTCAATGTGTTTCAGATGTAACATCTTACTTTCCTCTGACACAGGTGGACCGGAATTGATTATGTCATTCATGTCTGTCCAAAATGTGTTGCCCAGACAAGTAAACTCTATATCCCTCGCTTGTGCAAACAAAACTAAATGCGAAACTATATTTATATATGTTACAAGTCTTCCAATTATAGGAAACAAATTTATATCAGCTGGGCTGTTAATCACTTATAGTAAATGTATCAGCTGTGCTGTTAATTAAGTATATAAAATTTATCAGCTATGCTGTTATTTTTGTCTCTTGCTATGCTAACTCGCTTTCTCGTCACTGACAGTTACTTTGCTCACAATGTTGACAGAAATGGTACTAATGTGTACTCATCTCTCAAAAGTTATGTCCTTCTTAGTTTCTTGCACACAGCACCCGCTGATGGTCGTTTCGTTAGCCCACCCAAGACTGAGGGGGACTAAAGAGGTAGATCCTGCGCAATCACTGTGCTCCTGCGACGTTCCAGGCAGCTGGATTGACACGACATACGACCTCAGGTTTGATGACACGAATAAAACCCTCCAAGATTTAAACAGGCCAGGTTTTGATCCGACTATTGAAGCAGGCTGCAGGTCAATAAATTAAGGTTGACAGCTTCTCCTCTTCAGTCGGTCGGTATCTGGCTTCGTGTTGGTGTTGCGTGTTTTTGCATAAAATCTCGCCCGATTATATAAGCAGGTGAGGTAACTTCTACTGCTTAAGGAAAGCGTTTGGTTGGTTCCTGGTGTGGCAAGCTGATTGGTTGTCTGCAGTTTCGTACCATGCTCCGTACAGCCTAATTTTATTCTGTTTTCTCCGCCATATTGCGTAACAAGATGGCCGCAACCGACATCCGAAAAACAGGGCTTAAGTTTAATTTTATTTTGTCTCAGAGACTGGTGAACGTTGCTCGTTGATTGGTTGAAGCAAATTTGTATCTCGACATAGTGATTTAACAAATTAGTGGGTTTAAACACTCGTTTCACGACAGTGGGCCGTAAAGGATGGGCCAATGTCATTGAAATACCAACGGCTGGGTCATTAAATTGACCAATTCATAATGAAGGCTGGACACGTAGTTAAGATACATCTTTGATAGCGAACATTTATTGACGACGACGAAGTCCAACATCATGGGTATAATACAGCTTAATTTCATCAAGAGGTCATGCAAACATGAATACATAGATAAGGCATGACATCAGAATTGAACTTGATCGGTTCACAAAACAACCGTCGACATCTCAAGGACGGCGAACGATCTGCCGTTGGGGATTCTGAGATTTGTAATCTTCTTTATAATAACCATTAGTAACATGCGGAATGTCTTCCCTGAAGATATGAAAGAAACGTTATGATCCATCTACTACTCAGCAGAGGATCTGGATGCACTAGCAGCAGGCCATGACAAGGCGTGTCGAAGCTCTACCAGATCTTGCCAAGAATTAAAAAAGGAGTATCAATTCGTGATACTTAAACGAGCCAGGGTTGGCTAAACAAACACTCCACCCAGGGAGGTATAATACAATGACTTCGTTGAGTCTTCCCACGACTTGGGGGTAAGACTTATATCAATATCTGACGAAAACGTCTGCCCTATACAAAGGATGCTATGGATCTCTCTACAGCGTTATTGTTGTTTGGCAACAAACACCGATCGCACCGCGTCGCGCAATTTTATTCAAATAAAGTGCAAAAAAGGCACGTAAATAATTGAATATATTATTACTTTAGATGCGCTCACATGTGTGCTCACTAAAAAGTTAGATTTGCATGTGAGGATCACAAACACTTAACACCCACACGAAAAAGAACTTAACAATGGTGTTAGGCCCATATTTTCTTGACCATCGACACACTAGGGGTGTTGTGGTTAGCATCACGCCGGCCGCCTTAACCTTCCCAGAGTTGTTCTGGTACCTAATTCACGAGGTTGGGTCGACCCTGGAGCCGTTTGTGGTTTTAAAAAATCCCACCTCAACTGGGGATCGAACCATGGACCACCGAGCTAGGAAGCCAGTGCACTAACCACTGCGCTACCACGATACCTCTTACAGGTGGCCTAGGGTATTACTTTACAATAGACTCCTACGCTACCACGGTACCTCTTACTGGTGGCCTAGGGTATTACTTTACAATAGACTCCTACGCTACCACGGTACCTCTTACAGGTGGCCTTGGGTATTACTTTACAATAGACTCCTACGCTACCACGGTACCTCTTACATGTGGCCTAGGGTATTACTTTACAATAGACTCCTACGCTACCACGGTACCTCTTACAGGTGGCCTAGGGTATTACTTTACAATAGACTCCTACGCTACCACGGTACCTCTTACTGGTGGCCTAGGGTATTACTTTACAATAGACTCCTACGCTACCACGGTACCTCTTACAGGTGGCCTTGGGTATTACTTTACAATAGACTCCTACGCTACCACGGTACCTCTTACAGGTGGCCTAGGGTATTACTTTACAATAGACTTCTCCTATGACTCAGAGTTTAATTCCTAGGATGCCGGGCTTTCCGTAATAAATAAATGTAGATGTTATCGTTGTGTAAATTCAAAAGATGCTCAAACACATTGGGGGTCCTTTAAATTGGAATCTTGTTCCTATTCTTTAGTTTGGCTTGTCTGGCTGTCTTCTTGTCCGAGTTGAATTTCACAGTGCCGTAAACTCAATAGGTGCTAAATTATAAGGTAACATTAGGCCCACGCATCCAGATGACAAGGCTCCAATCTGAAATGTATTTTAACACCTCCAATGCCAAACCGATAGCACGCAAAATGCGTATATTTTGGTGGGGTATATTTCCCCTACCTCTCACGGAAAATTCCTTCCAAAAAAAAATATGCTGTTTACAAGTCACCTTTCCATATGGTATGTCAGCTTCCGTCAATTATCGACCATGTTTACACTGACTTCATAATCTTTCACAGGTAGTCTTTTTCAAGATGGATAATTATCGTAACTATTGCCTACAAGTCTGCCCGGAAATGATTATCTAATTTACACTGTCAAGCCAACAATCAACAAACTGGTCAGATAGATCTTATTATCAGTGATAAGATAATCGACTGTGGTCATCCCAAGGTTGTTTACTTATTAATCGGCTGCCGCCATGCACGGTCTGGCAGGAAACTGTGTTACACATTAGTAAACCACACTTCTCTCTACCGATCCCAGGTGTCAGTATGGGTTCAAAAGAAAGTGATTGATTACCCTAATCAGCAAAAGATGGTCGCTGAAGTCCCGACATGACAAGAATTGAGGGAAGAGAGTGTAAACAGTGAATTGAAAATACCAAATACTGTCAGAGGTGTGAAGTGAAGAGCACAGTATGAATTATACGATGTCACAGGTAAATGTGTTGTTCGAGGTTGTTTTATCATAAAACCAAACTGAAGAAAGACGTTGCTTCCAGACAACACTTAGCGGCATCATTGACTGCCATGTTTAAAGAGTTTGCTTTGCAGGGCACAAAAAAGGCACGTGAGTTTATGTCCAGGACTCTCTTTTGTACACCATTTTATTTTTGCCTTCATGTTACTCCCATTATCATAACCTTGACCACACAGATTCTCAATTGATAAAATCCCATTTGCTCAAGCTGACCAAGAAGATTTTCTGTCATAGAGGCACCTTTAGTCTCCTTTAGTGGAACAAATCCCAAGAAATTTTCTCTTTTTATAACATCAGGCTCGGACATCTCATTATCTGATGGTTTGATTACATCAACAAAACGTACAATCATTGTCATTTGGTCAACATGACTAACATCAGGCTCGGACATCTCATTATCTGATGGTTTGATTACATCAACAAAACGTTCAGTCATTGTCATTTGGTCAACATGACTAACATCAGGCTCGGACATCTCATTATCTGATGGTTTGATTACATCAACAAAACGTTCAGTCATTGTCATTTGGTCAACATGACTAACATCAGGTGTGCAGTCCAGAATAATTGAGTAGTATTTGGCTGAGTTTACATGTGCTAGGAGCCGCGGTGGCACAGTGGTTAGAGCACTGGCCTCCTAGCTCAGTGATCCATGGTTCGATCCCCAGTTGAGGTGGGATTTTTTAGACTGCAAACGGCTTCAGGGTCGACCCAGCCTCATGAATTGTGTACCAGACCAACTCTGGGAAGGTTAAGGCGGCCGAAGTGATGCTGACCACATCACCCCTAGTGTGCCAATGGTCAAGAAAATATGGGCCTAACACTGTATTCCCAATATGCCTCAAATGACGTGTAACGGGATCCTTTACCTTTACATTTTGTTACATATGCTAAAGTTGTCTACCTTATAGTACCTGCTAGAAGCTGTATAAGCTTATTTTGGATATCTCTTCCTATGTAGTGAACCATTGTTTCTTGATCTTTAACTCTGCGCACATGTTCGTTCATAATAGGATAAAAAAGTCTATATATTCTACAATTTTTCATAAGACTTTTTACAATTCATTATGTTCCGTAGCAACGTTGTAGTCTTTCTCGTAAAATAAAAAATGTAAATGATCAGTTGTATTTTTACATGTGTTAAAAAATGAATATATAAAACTGCGCCACTCAAAGGTCAGTTCTGTGCCCCTCTGAAGTCTGCACCCTAGCGGCTGCCTAGTTGACCTAATGGTAGCGCCCGTCCTGCTGCTGCCACGATATATTCCCGCTTTCTTCTTCTCATATCATGCTCAGTGAATTACTTCCTTGTAATGTAAGTAATAAGCTTCCTTGTAATGAAAGTAATAAGCTTCCTTGTAATGTAGGTAATAAGCTTCCTTGTAATGTAAGTAATAAGCTTCCTTGTAATGTAAGTAATAAGCTTCCTTGTAATGTACGTAATAAGCTTCCTTGTAATGTAAGTAATAAGCTTCCTTGTAATGTAAATAATAAGCTTCCTTGTAATGTAAGTAATAAGCTTCCTTCTAATGTAAATAATAAGCTTATTGTGTACATTGACCGCTTTCTTAACATCCTCATTACTTTTTTTAAGTTGTTCGTGGTATTTTTAATATTCTTTTTTAAAACCACATCTCTCTGTCCTCTCGTGCTTTTCTTCTTGTTTACGATATCTCAGGTCACGATGTGTTGTTTAAATTAAGACGTTTCTACTCACAATGTGTTGTATTACGACATCTTTACTCACAATGTCTTGTTTTACTACATCTCTACTCACAGTATGCTGTATTATGACATCTCTACTCACAATGTGATGTATAATGACATCTCTACTCACAATGTGCTGTATTATGACATCTTTACTCACAATGTGTTGTATTACGACATCTCTACATATTGTGTCATATTACTACATCTCTACTCACTGTGTGTTACATTACGACATCTCTACTCACAATGTGTTGTGTTACGACATCTCTACTCACAATGTTTTTTATTACGACATCTCTACTCACAATGTGTTATATTACGACATCTCTACTCATGATATCTTGTATTAAGACAGCAGCACTCACGATGTATTGTATTAAGACAGCTTTACTCATGATTTGCTGTATTAAGACAGCTGTGCTAAAGATGTGTCGTATTAAGACATGTACTCGCGATGGGCTGTCTTACATTAATTCTATCAAAGTCAGCTGCACTGAAGTGAAAATGTTGATGATTCACTTTTACAAAAATGGAGAAATCTTGTGTACCACGCTTTCATTACTGTCGTTGAGTGGATAAAGAAGAGAGTGAGTGAAACTCTAGTGTACTGCAAAAGACAGTGGGAAGAAATAGGCATCACTAGAAGTGATGTTGAGTGTTTAAGACAGCCTGAAAGTAAGACTATTTTAAATTATCTTTCTTTCCAAGTCCACTCACACTTTTTCCTAAGAGGACCCGTTCTCGCAGACTTCTTTTCTAGAAGAAATATCTGTTAATAAGTCAGATGAGATTAAGTAGTAGAAAGAGGGAAGAAGGCTGCACGATACCTATTTTTCTTGAATATGAATAATGTGAATTAATGAAACAAAATCAATCTCAAAAGAACAACAAAATATCACAATCTAATAAACAGTTCAACAAATAATAAATGAATACATCAAGAAAGATTATATATATATATATATATATATATATATATATATATATATATATATATATATATATATATATATATATATATATATATATATATATATATATATATATATATATATGTGTGTGTGTGTGTGTGTGTGTGTGGGTTTTTCATACAACATGCACGTTGCCAATAAGATAACAGCTAGTCGTTCTAACACCGTGAAATCGCTTAGGGGTGTCTTCCTTTCGCCCACAGGGTTTATATCCACTGAGAAAAGAGCGCTATCCTCGAACGAGGTATTAATTGCCACAAGTTGCTGACATATGATCAAGATTGAACGTATGGTTAATGAACCACTAGTGCGCTGAGCTTAATAATCGACAGGCTGCGGCTAATGGAATATCACACAGCGGTGACTGGTTTCCTGGCGATGGCCACTCGTTTAGAATGGGTTTGCGAGGCAGGTATTAGTTAAACGTGCTACCAACTTTGGCTGAGTAATCTGCCTTCTGGAATTTCTTTAGAAGAGACTATGTTGATCCCCTGGTATTTTCGTGTTTCCTCACTCTCACATGAACAAGTTTTCTGCTTCCAGATATCCAGCAGATTATACTCTGAAACCCGCAAAAAATGGAGGTCCCAATCCTATAGGCACTATGATTATGTGTCGTCTTCGTTCGTGTATAGGACATTTTCGTACTAATCCTCTAGTCTGTGGGTTTTGCCAATAGTCCTGACAACTCTAAGACTTTAGTTTTTATAGCATAATTGTCCTTTGACCTAGCAACACCTGGACATCATGAAAGTTTAATTACGACTGTCTTCAGATTACGATAGCCTGAGTGATGACTTCACCAGTGAAGATGATGAGGAGGGGGAGGATTCCTCTGACCAGATGTCTCAAAGTACCTTAAATGATATCGTTTCCCCTGGTGTCATCACCACTTGTATGAGGCCAGTAAACCAGCCCAGGTGAATAAATGTCTTTATTGTTTACTACTACACATTTTTTTCAACTTTCTGTTACCTAAACGCTTTTAACAGGAAATATAATTTTTGTCTGATCTACTGTAGTTTTTAAGGGTCTCCGTTTACTACAGTATACATATTTTAATATTCTACATTTACTACAAGATAAACATTTTAATGGTCTCTGTTTACTGTAGATAAACACGCATTAATGGTACATTCTCTCATCTAATACCTGTGTATTACATTCTCATATAATAATCGTGTGCTATATTCTTTCGTACAATAGCTGTGTACTACTTTCTCATGTCAAACATGCATGTAAATTTATTTCTGTCTAAGCAGCACCAGAGAAGTTAAGCTGTATCCCTATACTGGACAACAACAGCAGCAACAACAACAACAAATGCAACAACCACATCTTTATATGCATCGCCACTACATTAACAACAGCAACAACCAAGAAGTCTTCAATCATCAGAGTGCCACTAATATGCTGTATCAAGGTGGATCTTTGTCAAACTCTCTACAAGTATGAGTTCTCTTCTCAGTCGCTTGTTATCATTCTCTAGAATAACAGACGATGACATTGCGTTAAATGGTTTTAAAACTATTCGGCGCGACGCAAGCAAGAAACAAGAGACAGGTATAACAGTTTATATTTCCACTTCCCTTAATTTTCGCCGCAGAAACGACTTAGAGACAGCAGAGATAGAATGTGTATGGTTGAAAATAAAGCTATCGAATTAGGGCCCATTTCTGGTGGGATATCTTTATCGAAATCCTAGTGCAGGACCTATCTGGTACGAAGATTTCACCATCATGATGGGCAATGTATTTGCCACTGTCAATGAGGTTGTTCTTCTTGGTGATTTCAATATCGATATACACAATTCAAATCTAACATGGAAAAATATAATATTATCGTACAATTTAAAACAAATAGTTAACCAGCCTACAAGTAACACAAGCATAATCCACACTAATCGACCACATCTACGTAACGTGCCCAAAATACATCATAGAATGCCCTGTTCCTAATATTGCAATGAATGACCACTATCCAGTATGCTGTACATGGTCAAAGAATAAATGTAAAGTTCCCAAAAATAAACATGTAAGTATTAAATTTAGAAGTTTCAAAAATTTCAGTCGGGAATTATTTTTGAATGACTTGCTAACTGCACCTCTCGGCCGTGTTTACCAACTTCCTGATCCGGATGACGCTATTGCATACAACAATTTTTTATAGTGTTTTTGACACGCACGCACCAGCTAAGGAAATTCGCGTCAAACGACAATTAAAATCTCCGTGGATCACGCAGAAAGTGTTGGAGGCTATGAGGCAGAGAGATCAAGCGCACAAAAATAAGGACCTCAACACTTACCGGGTATACAGGAACAAGGTTCAATATTTAATTCGTAAAGAAAAGAAAAATCATTTTAGAAATATGGTTCAGAACAAATCAAATAGTAAGAAGATATGGAAGGCAATTAACACCTTAGCGAAAAAACGTAATGCACCAGACTCATTATCTTCCAACATTTCATTTACTTGTACAGACTTCAGCAATCACTTTCAAGCAGAAATAAGCAGTCTGAAATCCACAATACCACATTCCCCTAGTGACTTAGACAAACTTTCAGCATTCTGTGAGAAGAAATGTACAAACTCAGTTCCACCCGACATTCCTTTTATGACAGTTAATGAAGTGTATAACTATCTTCATGTCCTTAAAGATAATAGCTCATCAGGGCTTGACGGAATTAGTAATCGAATACTGCGTTATGCTGCACCAGCTATTAGTGATTCACTAACTTATATATTCTCACCAAGTTTTCCTGTCCTGCGCCGCCATTCTGTCAAGCGTTGTCCATGTCTTCTTTATCTCTTTAATGTCTGTCTCTGTTCTCTTCTCCATTTGTCTTTAATGTCTGTCTCTGTTCTCTTCTCCATTTGTCTTTACTAATTCCAAAACAAGGTGTGCCTATCTGTGTCTTTTCTCAGTGTGTGTCTTTTCTCAGTGTGTGTCTTTTCTCAGTCTGTGTCTTTTCTCAGTGTGTGTCTTTTCTCAGTGTGTGTCTTTTCTCAGTCTGTGTCTTTTCTCAGTGTGTGTCTTTTCTCAGTGTGTGTCTTTTCTCAGTGTGTGTCTTTTCTCAGTGTGTGTCTTTTCTCAGTGTGTGTCTTTTCTCAGTGTGTGTCTTTTGTCAGTGTGAGTCTTTTCTCAGTCTGTGTCTTTTCTCAGTATATGTCGTTTCTCAGTGTGTGTCTTTTCTCAGTGTGTGTCTTTTCTCAGTGTGTGTCTTTTCTCAGTGTGTGTCTTTTCTCAGTGTGTGTCTTTTCTCAGTCTGTGTCTTTTCTCAGTCTGTGTCTTTTCTCAGTGTGTGTCTTTTCTCAGTGTGTGTCTTTTCTCAGTGTGTGTCTTTTCTCAGTGTGTGTCTTTTCTCAGTCTGTGTCTTTTCTCAGTCTGTGTCTTTTCTCAGTCTGTGTCTTTTCTCAGTGTGTGTCTGTTTTCAATGCCAGTGACTTTGCCTAACCTCTTGATTCACTGAGTATTTGCTGGGATCTTTCTATCAGTTCCACATTAATGGTTTTGTGACCAGCTGTGACCAGCTCAACATTAATGGTCTTGTCACCAGCTTAACATTAATGATCTGGTCACCAGCTCAACATTAATGGTCTTGTCACCAGCTTAACATTAATGGTCTTGTCACCAGATCAACATTAATGGTCTTGTCACCAGCTCAACATTAATGGTCTTGTCACCAGCTCAACATTGATGGTCTTGTCATCAGCTCAACATTGATGGTCTTGTCACCAGCTCAACATTGATGGTCTTGTCATCAGCTCACCATTAATGGTCTTGTCACCAGCTCAACATTGATGGTCTTGTCATCAGCTCAACATTAATGGTCTTGTCACCAGCTCAACATTAATGGTCTTGGCATCAGCTCAACATTAATGGTCTTGTCATCAGCTCAACATTAATGGTCTTGTCATCAGCTCAACATTAATGGTCTTGTCATCAGCTCAACATTGATGGTCTTGTCACCAGCTCAACATTGATGATCTTGTCATCAGCTCAAAATTGATGGCCCTAGCTCAACATTGATGATCTTGTCACCAGCTCATCATTAATGATCTTGTCATCAGCTCAACATTAATGGTCTTGTCATCAGCTCAACATTAATGGTCTTGTCATCAGCTCAACATTGATGGTCTTGTCACCAGCTCAACATTGATGATCTTGTCATCAGCTCAAAATTGATGGCCCTAGCTCAACATTGATGATCTTGTCACCAGCTCATCATTAATGATCTTGTCATCAGCTCAACATTAATGGTCTTGTCATCAGCTCAACATTGATGGTCTTGTCACCAGCTCAACATTGATGATCTTGTCATCAGCTCAAAATTGATGGCCCTAGCTCAACATTGATGATCTTGTCACCAGCTCAACATTAATAGTCTTGTCACCAGCTCAACATTGATGATCTTGTCACCAGCTCAACATTAATGGTCTTGTCATCAGCTCAACATTAATGGTCTTGTCACCAGCTCAACATTAATGGTCTTGTCACCAGCTCAACATTGATGGTCTTGTCATCAGCTCAACATTAATGATCTAGTCACCAGCTCAACATTAATGGTCTTGTCATCAGCTCAACATTGATGGTCTTGTCACACTATTTCAAACCTCCTATTTGGCGCAGTCACACATCTGTCACTGTCTGTAGCTTCTTCAAAGTTGTATTTTCTTGTTCTCTATGTTTCACATCCTTACAGATGGACGGACTGACTTGTTGTATTTTCTTGTTCTCTATGTTTCACATCCTTACAGATGGACTGACTTGTTGTATTTTCTTGTTCTCTATGTTTCACATCCTTACAGATGGATGGACTGACTTGTTGTATTTTGTGGTTCTCTATGTTTCACATCCTTACAGATGGATGGACTGACTTGTTGTATTTTGTGGTTCTCTATGTTTCACATCCTTACAGATGGATGGACTGACTTGTTGTATTTTGTGGTTCTCTATGTTTCATATTTTTACAGATGGACTGACTTGTTGTATTTTGTGGTTCTCTATGTTTCACATCCTTACAGATGGACTGGCTTGACATTTAATTTGAAGATTCTGATTTGTGTGTTGGACTTGATTCTATGTATCTGTTGCTTGTCAAGTAGTCGTAGTTGCAGGAAGTGGCGTAAAAAAGGTTTGAAAATGTCAGATTCAAACAGGTTTTCGTTGACAGACGTGCTACAACAAACTTTGAAGCACAGACAAAAATAATATCTAGATGAGCAGGTTTTTTAAAGACCTCTTTGGTGGAGTTAAGTGAACTTTATCTGCCATGAAGTATTTGATGATGTTAAGTGAACTTTATCTGCCATGAAGTATTTGATGGTGTAGAGTGAATTTTATCTCACATGAAGAATTTGATGGTGTTAAGTGAACTTTATCTCACATGAAGAATTTGATGGAATTAAGTGAACTTTATTCCCCCATGAAGTATTTGATGGAGTTAGTGAACTATATATCCCATGAAGTATTTGATGGAGTTAAGTGAACTTTATCTCCCATGAAGTATTTGATGGAGTTAAGTGAACTTTATTACCCCATGAAGAATTTGATGGAATTAAGTGAACTTTATTCCCCCATGAAGTATTTGATATATGTCGTAGATTTTGGATAGAGGACTTAAGACATAGATTGGTCCCTTCTGTATAGATTAGAACAGGTGATAGCTCAGTGAGAGATAATGTAAAGAAAATAGATTTTCACGAGTGAGATGGTGGAAACTAGTTAGAGTCTGTCCCTGAAATCGAGAAACTTCTCTCGTTCAGCCTATCTCTACAACTAGAACTTTACAACAGAAATATGTTGAATATCAAATCAAATACAAATAAACATAGGTTAATGAATTAATTAAAGAGTTAGACTCATAGGTGTAATCCTCCCTCCCTCTGTTGAGAAAAAATTCCCGTTAGAAGAAAAGTTATTAACCCCTAAAGAGTCAAGGAGTTATATGCTATGGTCTAGAAATTCCCTTTACAGTAAAGAACAGAGTTTATACGTTAATCTATTCTGAAAGGGAAACAGTAGTAGCAAAACTTTGCATCAAAAGAAAATTCCCAAAAAAGTGGGTACATGAATTTATACGATCAAAGAACCACTCATTCCTGCTTTCTTTCTATCCACACAACAGTGGCCACTGACATTCGTTCTTACCTACAAACTTGATTTTCACCTTCTGGCGCAAACTTTAGGACACACACACCCACAGCAACTCCAGTGTTATTTTGGCAAAAGAGAACCCCAGCTCTACAGAGACAAGTTAAATCCAATTTCTCCGGGGAGCGTTCGCTTTACTATTATATTTTCTCTGGATTACTGTTTATGTTACTTCAAATCAGTTCAGGTAATAGATGCCACAGTGCTCACAGTGTCAGAATCTTGAGGTTTCCAGTACTTAGGAAATGCCAGGTTGGTAACTTCTCTCAGTATAAAATTCTTGGTCACACCACAAATGATCAAACGTCGGAAATGCTAAGGTTTGTTAGGTCGCCACAATGGGACTGAATTTAAATTGATTGGAACAATAAATCTGGATCAAATGCCAGTTACCAAGTCACTCTTAATGTTCTTTGGGTTGGTATTCTGTCTCTTTCTGGGTGTAAACACAACCTCAGACAGGTTTACCTTGAGAAAAACCCAGTTACTAATATAAGAAATGTTCTTTAGTATGATTACTCTCAGGTTTACATGGAAGTCGTTGGTAGATTTTGGGTTTGACCCAAACACTGTATAAAGGAAGAGAAAAATACAATGCTTAACCATAATATAGTATTCTCACTCCTGTCCTACCTCACGTAAAATATAATATATTCACTTCGGTTATTTAACTTTAAATTACAAACTACAAGCTTAAAGCTAGTCTTATCGTTTAAAGCTCCCGTGAAATAAATTCTAGTCATTTAAAAAAAAACGATTATCATGAATTAGAATTAAATACATATTTCGTCAATACTCATGATGAACGGTGCCTTTACTAGTTGGTTAAAATATTCTCTGACTGGTTATTAGCAGTTAATTAAATTTTATTTTATAGCTGGCATAGTTTAGCTAGAAATTATTATTTGTTCTGCTAGCCACTATAACACAGTAAAATCTTAGAGAAATAATATGACGGACCTATCTAGTAAGTCACTCTGCACAAAATCTAGCAAAATGTAATCGGCGATTTACCACAAGCCAGAAGTAAAACGGTCTCCAATCGAAAACTAAGTGATACTTCTATTATAAGAGATCTTTAGAATCGAAAGCCAGATGTTCTCTGCAATTCTGGCGGTACTGGATAAATTTTAGTTAGAAGGCTTTGAAATCAAAGGAAAAATTATAACTATAACCCGAAACAGACTCTCTGCCGAATGTTAACTCCTACGGTGAATTCTACGTTCGGATTTGCAAATCAAAGATCGTTCTCACACTAAAGCCGAAAAACTATAACTCTCTCTGTTGCGTATGGACTCGCTTGAGATCCGGCGTAACGTAAATTTGCTAGTCAGTGCAAATTTTACACGTCTCTGCTTCGTACGGCCATTTCTAGCGAGCAGTGTCTTTGATCTCGACGTTCTCACCGTGGTTTAATTACTTTACAGGCGAATGGACTCAGGAAAAGTTAATAGAAATTATCTCCCTTTTGTTCCAAAATTTCCTGCTCTAGTACTAAAAGTAATTCATTCTTGATCGCTGTCTTATCTATTACCGCGATTCTCAATCGCTGGCGTTAAGAAAAAATTACGGATCAACGTAGCTAAATGGTCTGCTGGTTGAACATCATCAAAGAAAAATAGCGAACAGCAATAAAATATGCGTGCTAATGAGAAAGAGAGACGGATATCTGAGCATATGGGGGTTTAAGTTAAAACGTGCATAGGTGGAAGAAAAGGTAAAAGAAAAGTGTAGATAATGAAAAAGATATATGAAGCTATTTCCATAATATGTCACAATAGAGTTAAGTGATGTGAATTCTCCAAGAGTGACTGTTGGCTGCATTTTAAAAATTATTCAAATTATAATTGTACATAATTAACATAGACATAATTAAAAAGCTACAAGACCAAGAGAAGTGCATATATTAGAAGTACATGGAGGCGTATTGTTCAGTCATCGGCAAATAATCACAAATAATGAACACACTATCTTATCCTCTTGTTTACATGAGTCTCTGAGAAGTGACAGAGAGAAAAGGCAGTTCATACTGTAACAGGCAACTAACGTGAGATTGTACGAGATCGGGCTAGCACCTTCATCAGATTAAACAAATTGCTACACATAACTTCTCTGCTAAGGCACTACTTTGAATCAGGCTTCCTCGGGGGGACAAACTAGAATGGTGCCCCCATGCTTCTAATGGAGCATTAAATTAGAAAGATGAAGATGGGGGAGAGCGGTAAAAATATCGTAGCAGACAACGTGAATTCATATTTGTGTTTTTTTGTTTATTCTAGTCTGGCAGGCCACATGATGATGATAGGTTACAGAAATATGCCCAAGACAGCCAATCAACGTGGGCCTTCCACACATATTGTGGACCTACAATGACCTCTGACATGAACCTAAGAAAGTAGGTCAATAGTTCTTGACAAAATAAAAGTATGAATCTGTTACGTTTAATCTTCGTTTGTTGTGTCCTTGTGCAGTACTTCACATTTCTCCTACCCTGAGGACAGTGTATGTCTGATGAAACTAGTAAATGCGACCATCTTTCATCTTGCGGACGTGGTCAAGCCGGTACAGTCTGCGCTGTCTAAGCAGTGTATACATGTTTTGAAGGCCAGCACGTGACAACAGCTCGATATTTTTCACTTTGTCCCTCCACGAAATACCGAGGATGTGACGTAGACACCGAGGATGTGGCGTAGACACCGATGATGTGGCGTAGACACCGAGGATGTGACGTAGACACCGTAGATGGAAGGTATTGAGTGGAATAAAATAGCTAAAAAAAAAAAAAAAAAAACTAACATAAACACAGACGTGGAGAAGTGCACTGGAGATGGACACAGACAGATAACAAAAACATGGACAAACTTGAACTGATGATACAGACGTGGAGAAGTATACTGGAGATGGACACAGACAGATAAAGAAAATGTTGACAAACTTGAACTGATGATACAGACGTGGAGAAGTATACTGGAGATGGACACAGACATATAAACAAAACTTGGACAAACTTGAACTGATGATACAGATGTGGAAGTGCACTGGAGATGGTGTGAAAGCCTCATCAATTTCCAGGGAGTCTCTGTGACGGTATTGCCTCCCCTGCTTTGTATTAGTGGTCCAACCATGGCCAAAACTCAAGAGTATCTAATATTGGCTTCAATGGAGTCTATTTGTACACAAGATTACTCTCGGCAGAAATGTAGAAAGAAGAGTAGTAAAGCTTCTATCACATAAGAGTCTTCACAAGAAATTCAGGTAAGCGAAAACAAAGCTGGCTGTCGCTAAGCACGTTAATTCTGTAACCTGCCGACCCCTTTTGTGAAGAATTTAAGCACTTATTTATCAGCTCGTTAAGCCCCCACAACTGATATACTCAGTGGAATTCTCTTATTCGAGTATATCTCTGTTTAGAATGTGTGTAGTAATTGACTGAGACAAACATGCAGTAACTTTAAAATGATCAAATCGAAGTTAAGTTTGTAACATTCATTCATATTCATTCATAACCATCCACTCCCAAAGGAGCGCCTTCAACAAACACATGCCAAGTCCTCCTGTCACATGTCATCATCTCAAGTTCTTTCCACGTTCTCCTTATCATTTTCACCTCTGTTTCCAGCTCTCTTCTCCATGTGCTTTTTGGTCTACCTCTGCCTCTTCCACATTATCTAAAACATAACAACCTCAGTCCCTATTCATACAATCGTAAACTTTTCGAATACTTTATGAGTTCTGATTATCTGCCCCCCTAATGTGATTATTTTTCCGAAAAAGTGGTATAATATCGAGTGTAGGTTTAATGATGATGTTAGTGCTTTTCAACATATTTTGTTTCATGGTAATACTTAGTTTGTACTTTTCAACATATTCTATTTCATGTTTATAATTAGATACTGTGAATGTGAGTATGCTATTATTTTACCTTTACAACGTTGAATTCCTTGAATTGATGGGTAAAATATATGTGAGAATAAATGAAATCAGTATAAAAGACGAGAGAAAGGAAGGGCAGAATGTCAGACGGGCCTGTGAGCCCAATTCTCAACCCTTTGAAAATAAAGTTCGTTCGTTCTCTCTTAGACGAACCTATGTTCCTATTTCTCAACACTTTGAAAACAAAGTTCGTTCGTCTCTCGCTTCCCTCTTCAGGGGAACTCCATCATCGGCTCTCTCTCTCTCTCTCTCTCAAAGTGATCTCTCTCTCTTTCTCTCTCTTAGACGGGCCTAAGTTCCTTTCCCTCAACACTTTGAAAATAAAGTTCGTTCGCTTTTTTTCAGTCTCTATTTATATAATTGTAGACTTTTCGATTACTTTATTTGTTTTGCTTTCTTGCTTCCCTAATCAGTTTATCTTTTTTTATAATTTCATTTGTATGTTCTAATGACGATGTTTGTACTTTTCTACATATTTTATGTCATGTTTATAAGTAGTTAATGTTAATATGAGTGTGCTATTTTATTTTACTTTGCAACGTTGAATTCCTTGACATTGATATGTAAAATGCATATGGGAATAAATGAATTCAGTATGAAAGGTGAGAGAAAGGAAGGGCAGAAAGTCAGACGGGCCTGCGTGCCCAATTCTCAACCCTTTGAAAATAAAGTTCGTTCGTTCGTTAGTTTGTTCTCTTGTCCTGGGGGTTCCAGAACAAGGACTGCCTTGTAATGCTATCAACAGGTTTCCTCAGTGTGTGTCCTATCCATCGCCATCGTCTTCTTCTCATCTCTTGTTCCACTGGCACTTGTCTAGTTCTTGTCATCAGTTCCAAGTTGGTAACCTTGTCATACCATTTTAATCCCTCTATTCTACGCAGGCACGCATTTATGAAAGTCTGTAGCTTTTTGGTTGTTGCCTTTGTTGTTCTCCATATCTCAGAGCCATACAATAGGACTGACTTCATACATGAGTTGAAGATTCTTATTTTTGTGATGGATCCGATTTCTCTTGATCTCCGTATATTTCCCAATGATCTTCAGGGGAACTCCATAATGCCTCATCAATTTCCAAAGTGATTCTCTGTCTACACTGTCAAATGCCTTTTCGTAGTCCACAAATCCGATGTATAGTGGTGAATTCCATTCCAGACTTTGTTCAACTATTATTCTCAAAGTGGCTATCTGGTCTGTACAGGATCTGTTATGTCGAAAACCTGCTTGTTCATCTCTCAGTTTCTTGTCTATGGACTATTTTAATCTCTCAAGGATAATCCTATTTAATACTTTTCCTGGCACTGATAGTAACATTATTCCTCTATAATTTATGCACTCTTGTAAATTTCCCTTCTTAGGCAACTTAACCAGATATCCTTCCTTCCATTCTGCTGGTATCTCTTCCTTTTCCCAGACTTTACCAAGTAATTTATATAACATCTCTGTAGCCGTGTTGATATCTGCTTTGATGGCCTCTGCTGGAATGCCATCAGGTCCAGACGCTTTTCCATCTCTTAGAAGCTTTATGGCTTTCTTTATTTCTTCCTTCGTAGTCTTCTGTATTTCTCTACTCTTCTAGCTGCTGGATGTCCTTGGGTTTTGTGGAGGTGGTCTATTGAGAAGGTCCTCAAATATTCTGTCCACCTCTTCATTTGCTCTTGTATATTGCTGAGCAGTTTTCCATTCTTGTCTTTTATGAAGCAACTTGTTTGCTTGTATTTCCCTGTTAGCTTCTTTGTGCTGTTATACAGTTCTCTCATATTTCCTTTGGCTGCAGCATCTTCTGCCTCTCTTGCCAACTCCTCAATATACTTTTTCTTGTCTCTTTTGATACTTCTTTCTTTGTTTCTGTGTACACTTCTTAAGCCTTGGCTTTGGAACTTCTGGTTTTTCTTGTGTTTAAATCTGCTTTCTTGTTTTTTCTGTCTTTTATCTTATTGACGGTTTCTGTTGTTATCCATGCTTTTTTGTTGTCGTTCCCTTTTCCCCAGTATTTCTTCACAAGTCTCATTCCATATCGTTTTGATTTGCTGCCAAAAGTCTTCTGTATTCTCTACATCTTCCAGCTGTTGGAGCACTTGGAATTTGTTGGATATTGTGACCGCAAATTTGTCTCTCGTTTCTTGATTTCTTAGATGTACTACGTTAAATTGTTGTCTATAATTTTGCATTGTTGCATATCTCTTGAGTTTCATTATTACTTTGGCTATCAGAAGGTTGTGATCTGATGCCACATCTGTTCCTCTATGTACCTTTACATCCTGCAATGATGATCTAAACTTCTTGTTTATGCATATGTGATCAATCTGACTTTCTGTTCTATGGTCTGGTGATATCCATGTTGCCTCGTGTATTCTCTTATGTGGAAACATGCTTCCTCCTATAGCCAGTTGATTTGAAGCACAGAAGTTTGAGAATAGTTCCCCATTTTCATTCACTATTCCTGGCCCATGTTTTCCCATGACTTCTTCAAAGCCGGTATTGAATTTACTTATCTTTGCATTCATGTCACCCATCAAAATTGTGATGTCTCTTCTTTTTACCTTTTCCATAATTTCCTGTAGTTTAGTGTAAAATGCTTCTTTCACAGACTCTTCTTTGTCATTAGTTGGTGCATAAGATTGGATGACATTTACATTTATTTTCTTTTTAGCTGTTTTAAAAGTAGCTGTTATTATTCTGGGTCCAACGGCTTCCCATTCAATGAGTGCTTTCTGTGCTTCTTTAGATAACATAAGAGCTACCCCTTCACTGTGGTGTGAACTTTCGTCTTCATGTCCTGAGGACAGCACCAATTCACCTGTGATGAGTTTCTTCTTGTCTACCTCCTTCCACTTTGTTTCACACAGCCCCAGAACCTCGATTTTATATTCCCACATTTCTGCTGCTACTTGCGCCACTTTCCCTTGTTCGTTTAATGTCCGAACATTCAAGGTGCCAAATCTGGAAGTTCTCCGAGAAGAAAGAAGGTTAGTCAGTAACACAGACTCCATTCGGCTTTCTCTGTGTTGCATCATACGCCTCCCTGCGAGAGGACCTTCCCCTGTCTTGGATAGCTGTGTTTTATTTTCCTTAATTGACTTGTCCATGTTTGTTGAAGTTTTTTTGTGGTTTAATTTTTTTTTACAGGTAACCAGCCCCATACCCAACCCTCCTTAGTCGCTTTTTACGGCATGCTTGGCAGGGAACAGTGTTACTATTCTTTGCTCCCCTTTTGGGCCCCGGTAACAAACGGGTGCTAGTTTTAACAGTGTTACGTGTGCAAATGATTGTAGATAATGACATATCGTAGAAGTGTTAATAGTAAGCCAAGTAAACATCTAGGCGGGGCCACAACGCCAACAGCATAACTTAAATAAATTGAGCCACTCTTGTGTAGACGAAAACTTTGAATATTTATTGATAAACAGGCTCCACTTTATGATGTATTGATATCTGATTGATGAATTATATCATGGTGCCTACTAATAATAGAGAGGTTCTAGGATCTCACTGGACAGCTACCGCCCGCTTCACTGGGCAGCCCCCAGTCAATAAGGTGTTGTCCCGCCACTGTCTGCTTTCCCCATTGGGTGCATGGGGATTAGGGTCAAACCCGAACTGTGGACAGAAAATTTTGCACCAAGCAATTATCGAAAAAATAGAAATAAGCAAACTCTCAGATTGGGATGCTGGAACACCCGGACTATGTTGACTGGACTATCCGAAAACCTACAGGATGTAAACGATGTAAGGAAGACAGCCATAATTAATGATGAGCTTAAACGACTTCAGGTAGATGTAGCTGCACTTCAGGAAACGCGCCTGGCGGGCTCTGGAACGGTGAGCGAGAAGGACTACACATTTTATTGGCAAGGGAAAGATCTTAATAAAGCTAGAGAACACGGAGTAGGTTTTGCGGTCAAAAAATCGCTAACTAAAATGGTTGAACCAGGCGAGAATGGATCAGAACGCCTGTTAACGCTCCGCCTGCAAACTAGCACAGGTCCCATCACCCTTGTCAGTGTGTATGCTCCTACTCTGTACTCTGCCTCAGAAGCTAAAGATGAGTTCTACGAGAATCTAACAGCAATTATCAAAAGCATACCTAGGCAAGAACAGCTTGTTCTCCTTGGTGACTTTAACGCTAGAGTGGGTGCCGATAATGTTTCATGGCCTTCATGTCTGGGCAGGTTTGGTATTGGCAAGATGAATGAAAATGGACAACGGCTCTTAGAGTTGTGCGTCCACCATGACCTCTGCGTGACCAACACCTACTTTCAGACAAAACCCCAGCATAAGGTGTCATGGAGACACCCACGATCCAAGCACTGGCACCAACTTGACCTGATTCTCGTCAGAAGGCCACTCCTCAGGTCTGTGCTCTCCACGCGCTCGTACCATAGTGCAGACTGTGATACAGATCACTCCTTGGTTTGCTGCAAAATCAGAGCACAACCAAGAAAAACTCTATCGTGTCAGACATGAAGGGAAACCACGCATTGATACCAGCAAGATGTCAGACCCTTTCATGATCGCTCAATTCACTGCGACCTTCGAGAAAGTGCTCAGTAGCCCTCAGCATGGTGATACTATTACAGAGAACTGGGAGCATCTACGGAACACCATTCAAAGTACTGCACTTGCCACCTTTGGTAAGAAAACAGCAAAGTCAAATGACTGGTTTGATGCTTCATCAGATGTGATGGCACCTGTCATTGAAGCTAAGCGCAGTGCTATGAATGAATACAAACGTTCACCGAGTGCCAGAACCCTACAGATCCTAAGGGCTACGAAAAGCAAAGTTCAACAAACTGCTCGACGCTGTGCAAATGACTACTGGCTCCAGCTCAGTGAGAGCATCCAGATCGCAGCGCAAACAGGCAACATTAGACAAATGTATGACGGTATAAAGAAAGCACTTGACCCCCATAAAAGTAAGACGGCACCGCTAAAAACCATCAGCGGAGAGAAGCTAACCGATAAGGGTAAGCAGATGGAGAGGTGGGTCGAGCACTACTCTGAGCTTTACGCTAGAGACAATACCGTTACGCCTGCAGCCCTTGATGGTGTCAACAGTCTGCCAACTATGGAGGAGCTGGATGCCGAACCAACATTAGAGGAACTCGGCAAGGCCATTGATAGCTTGGCCTCTGGCAAAGCACCAGGCAGTGATGGGATTCCTCCTGATTTAATCAAATGCTGTAAGAGCACGCTATTACATCCCTTGCATAGGATGCTGTGCCAGTGCTGGGAAGAGACAACTATTCCTCAAGACATGCGAGATGCCAAGATTGTAACACTATAAAAATAAAGGAGACAGAAGTGATTGCAATAACTACAGAGGCATCTCTCTTCTTAGTATTGTTGGTAAGGTTTTTGCCAAAGTCATCTTAATGCGACTACACAAGTTAGCTGAGCGCATATATTCAGAGTCACAGTGTGGATTCCGAGCTGGCAGATCAACAACAGACATGATCTTCTCTCTCCGCCAGCTTCAGGAAAAATCGAGAGAGCAGAAAAGACCATTATATATCGCCTTTATAGACCTCATAAAAGCATTCGACCTGGTTAGTAGGGATGGACTCTTTAAAATCCTCCTGAAAATAGGCTGCCCTTCTAAAATGCTGGAAATGATAAAGTCATTCCATGACGGCATGAAGGGAACAGTCCAATATGCTGGAAGCACGTCACAGCCCTTTGATATACGAAGTGGCGTTAAACAAGGCTGTGTTCTGGCTCCGACCCTCTTCGGAATCTTCTTTGCCTTACTCTTGAAACATGCATTCAGAGATGCAACTGAAGGAATATGCCTTCACACTAGGTCACTGTTTAATCTTTCAAGGCTGAAGGCAAAAACAAAAATCAGAAGGGTCACTATAAGAGACTTGTTGTTCGCTGATGATGCTGCAGTCGTCACTCAAAGCCAACAGGAGCTTCAGAGCTTGATGAATCGCTTCACTAAAGCATGCAAGGACTTTGGCCTCACAATAAGTCTAAAGAAAACGAATGTGCTGAGTCAGGATGTGGGTGCTGCACCAGTTATCACTATCGATAACTATGAATTGGCAGTGGTGCACCACTTCACATACCTAGGGTCTACCATCAATGACAAACTCTCACTGGATACAGAAATCGACAGCCGCATTGGCAAAGCTGCAGCTACCTTTGCCCGCCTCACATCGCGTGTTTGAGGAAACTCTAAACTCACAATGAAGACCAAAGCTGCGGTATATAATGCCTGCGTCACCAGCACACTCCTATATGGCAGCGAGACCTGGACGACCTATGCTAAGCAAGAAAGAAGGCTCAATACCTTCCATTTGCGGTGTCTACGCCGCATCCTCTGCATCTCGTGGAAAGATAAAGTGACAAATGTCGAGGTGTTGTCACGTGCTGGCCTTCAAAGTATGTATACGCTTCTTAGACAGCGCAGACTTCGCTGGCTTGGCCATGTTCGCCGCATGGAAGATGGTCGCATCCCAAAAGATATCTTCTAAGGAAAATTAGCAAATGGCAAGAGAACAGTTGGGCGACCACAGCTGAGGTTCAAAGATGTGTGCAAGAGAGATATGAGGGCACTGGACATGGATCCAGCAACATGGGAGGATGAAGCTGCCGATCGCACTAAGTGGCGATGCTACTTACGGCGCCACCTCAGATTGGGCGAAGAGAGGCTCACACAAGAAGCAGAGGTGAGGAGAAAACGTCAAAAGGAGCACCAGGAAAATAAGCAGCTGAGGGCTGTCACCTCAGGGGCGCATTCCCATAGTCAGTAATGACTGAAGGGGCTATTAATATTATTATTATTATATCGTTCCGTTAATGACTGAAGTCAAATATAATAATAATAATAATCAAAACATTATTTCAATAATAACCTAAGTGTAGTAGTGGACCTAATGCAATATATTCCAAAAAAAATTACCAATACAGTCCACTAATTTTACCAACATATTCTCTTGTAAGTAAATGAAGAAAATCCATGAATGATACTAAATGCTCTTGCAGAAATCAAGAGTTTCACCATTAGCATAGTTCCGAAATAGTTAGGTTCATAAGTACCCACTCAGTGTAACTATCACTCTGTGTATCATGTTCATGTCCCGTTACTGTCCTAATCATGTATAACACATCTAGATAATGTGTCAGATAAAACATTCCTGCTACCTGTTATAGGAAGAATCTTATAATCACAAGATTGTAGAAGGAGAGCATATCTGGCTACACGCTGATTTGGAAACTTGGCAGTTTGCAAATATGTCAATGCCTTGTGGTCAGTTTGCAGGACAAACTGTGCACCCAGTAAGTACCGCTGAAGCTTGGTCATGCACCATACCAATGCCAGCAGTTCACGGTTAATGGCGGGGTACCTGGATTCTGTCGTACTCAGTTTTCTGCTAACATATAATAATAATAATAAGAGTTGCCCATCGCAAGCGAAGATGGCGACAGCTTCAGACTTGAGTTGTGACACATCCGTGCCGTGATCTCATGTGACTAATTAATCCTATTTTGGCCCTACAGGCCCTGCCACATACGGGGCACACATGGTTAGAGTCGATAGTAGTGTTGCTGTGCATTCTGGCCTTTCTTGCAGCACGCTTGCTAACATATAAAACTGGATGAATAGCTCCGTAAAAGTCCTGCATCAGGCACCCGCCAATTCCATCCAAAGATGCGCCAGTCCTGAGAATGAAGGGTAAACGCATGTTAGGTCATCTTAAAATAGGTGCGTTAGAAAAAATAAATTTTAATATGGTGTAAGGCTCTGTCGCAATCTGCATTCCATAGAATTTTACTAGGAGAGCCCCTTCTAGTTAACGAGGACAGAACTGAAGTGATGGACGAAGCATTTGGTATAAACTTATGATAGAAGTTCAACAAACCAAGAAGACTGCGAACTTGTTTCTTTGTTGTTGGTATAGAGAGGTTTAGGATACGTGACACGGTAGTATCCTCAGGTTTCAGACAGCCGTAACCGACTCTGTGTCCTAAGAAGGTAATTTCTTGAAACCCTATCTAAATTTTGGAGGGTTTTGCTGTGAGATTATGTAACCGTAGAATTTGGAGTAACGAGCAGAGACCAATAATATGTTCCTCCCAAGAATTGTGAAAGAGACAAATATCATCAATGTACGTGATGACATCAGATCTATTGGACAAAATTATCCTCATCATACGCCCAAAAGTAGCTGGCCCATTCACCAGACCAAAGCACTTATAGTTCCACTGAAACAACCCTCTAGATGTAGAAAAACCTTTGGAAGGTTTGGACTCTTCTGTGAGCGGAATTTGCCAATACCCTTTTGACAAATCCAATTTACTAAAATACGTAGCCTCAGAGAGTTGAGACAGTAAGTCTTCCAGCACCGGCATGGGCTCAGCATCAGTAATTGTGATACTGTTTAGTCGCCGAAAGTCTGTGCAAATTCGAACTGACTTATCCTTCTTCCTAATGACAACCATTGGAAAAGCATAGGGTGAATTAGAAGGAGATATGATGTTCAGATGGAGCATGTCGTCAAAATCTCTTTCCACTTGATCACGAAAGTGCAATGGAAATATATATGGTCGTAGTCTGATAGGGTGATCATCACTAAGATTAATGGAATGAGAAATGATTTTTGTTCTTCTAGGAATGTTGGTAATTACATCTGGAAAAGACTGTTAGAGACTTCGGACTTCCTCTTGACGATTACAAGAAAGTTTAGTGCATATGGAAACATCTTTCCAGGACTCTGTAGGCTGAAGAGGAATGAGTGGTAAATATAAAGGAACATCATGGAAAGAAGTTTGTTCTTCGTTAATAACAGCGATAGAAGCAAGATGACCTGTAGGTTCCACGACAGAATCAAAGACTAACTGTAAATTATCAGGTCTCGAATGAAACTTTTGAAGCATATTTATGTGGAATGTTTTATTTTTCCCTTTTACCCCAATGACATAATCCACATCTGTTCTTTTAGAGATGACACTGTACGGGCCACTCTATGACATTAATGAGCGGTTTTCCCTTTGTGGTAATAGCACATAGACTTCATCTCCAGATGCTAATGTTCGTAACTTCCTATGTTGGTTGTAAAATTAACGTGCTTTTTCTTTTGCCCACTCCGATGATTCCGTCGCCAACCGACATGCGTCGATTAGCCTTTCTCTAAGATTCACTACGTACTGATATGAAGATTTCACCTCAGGATCTTTTTCCAAACCCAGCAGTAATTGTTTGAAAATGGACATGGGTCCTCGAGGTTTTGCTCCATAAATTAATTCAAATGGTGAAAATCCTGTTTTCTCACTCGGCACCTCCCGATAAGCAAACAGTACTGCGGTCAGTAATCTATCCAAATCCTGAGAATGCTTGTCAGATATTTTGCCTAGTAGTTGCTTTAATGTAAAATTTAGAAGCTCTACCATGCCATTCGACATCGGATGGTAGATCGTACTCGGAGATCTTTCAATCGAAAATACGCTCATCACCTTAGACATTGCCTCAGATACAAACTGTGTCCCTCTATCGGACAATATCTCCTCTGGAAATCCCAAGCGACAAAAAATGAGAAACAGTGCATCAGCTACATCTTTAGTTGTAATATTTTTTAAAGGAATAGCTTCGGGCCACTGTGTGCACATGCCAATGCACGTTAGGACATATTTGTGGCCTCTGGCCGATGCGACTGACAGAGGACCAATAATATCGACTGCCATTTTAGAAAAGGGACGCATAGAAACATATGTGGCCTGAATAGATGCCATATCGTAAGCACCCTTACGTGCCACTCGTTGACATGTAACACACGAGCGACAAAATATTTTAATGTCCTTATTAAAGCAAGACCAGTAAAAGTGAGCTAAAATCCTATACTTTGTTCTCGCGATACCCATGTGACCTGCGCATTCTGCATCGTGGGCATGTCTCAAGACTAAAGGTCGATAAGGTGTGAGCACAATTATTTGTTTCTTTACTGTCGTGAAATCGTCAAAGTTCCGGATCAAGATATCTTTTTTAATCTGGAACCAATATCTCGAAGTTCTTGTACATTTAATATTTTCTGACTTTGCCAAATGAAAACGTTTTGTCAATGAGGTATCTGTTTTTTGTACAGCACTAAATGATTCTTTACTTATCATGTTAAGCTGCATTCCATCATCGTTCGTCACATTTTCGCTCTGTGTCTGAGCTCTTTGTTGTGCTCTAGTAATGACAGCATTTGTAGATATCATATGATGACATTCCCAGTCCGAGATGTCCTGTTTTGAGCAGTCATTTATGCCAGTAATGTTCCCCAAAACCACATCCGAAATTGGATGATCGAGCATACAAACCCTAACCTTTCCTGTAAAAAACGGTGTATCAATAAAACATCCGCCATGGGATAGTACTCTACTGTACCCCCGAAGGTTATACACTTAACTTTAGTACTTGTGAAACAAGATGGATCAATTAATGACTTTCTAATACCTACAGTGGTACATCCGGTATCCCTCAAGACTGAAACAAATCTATTATTGAGAAGACCTTTGTTAAAAGTCAAAGATCCTGTGCCATCATGTGCCGCCAGTGCTGGTAACGGATGCCCACATAACAATCTTGAAGTTACTTACTTACTTAGTCGTTCCCCTTCTACCGTGAGGTGTAGAGGTTTCTTGAAGTTACATCTGATTTAAAAAGAGTTTCACATTCCGTGCAACATACTTCATTTTACAAGTCTGCACTGCATGCATTAGCATGGTTGGTATTATTGTCCCCTTTGTTTTCCATGTCAGGATTATTATCTTGACAGGCATTCGCATATGTGCGTTCTACACTCCGTGAACGATTGAAGTAGTCATTACCATGGAAGTTTCTACCCCTGTTTCTTCCATTTTGTGGGTTGTTAACATGTTTGGGACATGTTCATCCAGGACAATGTAGAGAAATCGGTGCATTAGTGTTTTGGTCTTTATAATAATTTATATTGCCTCCATTTTGGTATCGACGCCACGAGTTATTGGTTCGACTGTCGTTATGTCGAGGTGATCCACTATCATAATAACGGCGGAAATCACCCCGGTGGGGAGATTGGCGGCGCATAAAGTTATAACGCCCTCGAAATGATCTAGTAGTTCGATCGAAGTTCCTATCCATGCTTCGAGTTCGATCTCTACTATTATTAGTTTGCATGAACCGAGCTGAGCACACAGGTACAGCCTCCTTAATATTAGTGTTCTCAACTGTCTTACTCGGATGTGCCGTCATAAACTGGCGTCTTAATGATTCCATCATTGTACGAGAATCCGGTTTCCGTTCATGTAAGTAGGCGAGTAATTCTGGACTTATAGATGATAAGACCTTATCCCTCAGCACCAGATCTATTAATCCCTCGAAAGTGCGGTCAATTTTTGCCAATTCCACCCAACGGTTGAAACACATCTTAATTGATGAGATGAATTCTCCGAAATCCTTGTTAGTCTATGGTATCAATTTCTTCAGACGTTGGCGATAGCCTTCCTCATATGATGTTTTCTTAATAGGAGTGTTCTGATTGAATCATAATTCCTTCTGTTCTCCTCGTCCAATATGTACACCGCTGTTAACGAGTCCCATGTCAAGTAAGATTCTAAACGAATTGCCCATGATGCTCTTGGAATATTAAATTTCATAATGAATCAAAATGGTGTAAGAAGCAAGAAACGTCATCTACCCCTGGAGGAAAATTGAGTAGGCGAAACTTAAAATTAGCTGTGTGGTCCTTTTTCTCAGACCCAGAATTTTCAAGATTCCTAAGGTTATCTTGTTGTGTTAGTTTTAATTTTTCTTGTTGTGTTTCGGCGAATCAAGTTTTAATTTCCCGTGTCTCTCGTCTTTCAAGTTCGATAGCTGCTATTTTCTGTTTATGTTCCAATTCGGCGAATCATGTTTCTCTCCTATCTTGATAAAATTTTCTAAGGTCCCGTGTCTTACCGGTAATGTTTATTCTCACTTACTCAATCGTCAAATCTAATGCAACCCAAATTATAAATACTTCTGTACAATAAGTATCTTTTCATTCCTCTAGAGCTTGAAGAATCGAGTACTAATCTTTTTTTATATTATATAAATATATATTATTATATTATATCAGCACACACACAACTGCAGGTATCATGAAATCATCATAAAGATTGAAGTAAGAACAGTACAAACAAAGACGATATGTGACGATAGTGGGAGCAAAGAAAAGTAAATAATGAAAGAAAACCAAATGCTATGAAAATCCTACCAATACAGTGACAAGACAACGACACAAAAACCATTAATATATGTATCAACTAAATTCAGGTTACAAACAATAATGCTGAAGAACTAAATATAAAAACAGTCAGAACTGCAATCAAGAACATGACATTAAGATAGAAATTGGATATAATAAATTCGAAGTGAGCGCTATAATACACAGCAATTTTCGCTGGACCTCACTTAGAAAGAATTATATGCTGGCCCTATCTTTGATTTAACCGTCTTGAGAGGTATTCCAAAATCACCAGAAAAGAAAAATAAAACATGAAACATATTATATAGACCGAAGGAGCTAACCACGTAAAAATTAGGAAGGATTATGCCACAAAACTTTAAACACTTATCTTATGTATGCTCCTCCTGGACCGACGCATCGTGGCAATACACGATTATCTAGACTGCACTCCTAGCTGTTGCTTGAAGATTCCTAGAACTTGAAATGTGAATACACTTTTAAAGTTATACAGTTTTTTTTGAAAAACAAATGTCGCTACTGCACTACGACTAGTACATCAACGATGCATTGAGGTATTTGGTATGGTATGCAAGAAATATGTTTTTTCCAATCTGTTGCACCACTTTGTTGAAGTCGTTAATTGGCCGGTGCTGCTATCTAAAGCTGTAGCAGTTATATTAGTACTCGAAATGGATGGAAATTGAGGACATCAAAGTTGACAAGACACAAAATTCCATCAGCTAGATCCTTGGAATCAGTGTAGACATAAATGCTGATTAAATGCTGTAATTAATTGTAGTAGTTCATTTTCACTGGCTAGGCATATACAATAGAGCTGTGGGGGTGTCGCTAAACTGAGCTGTGGTTGTTATTGTCCACCTCAAGACCTCCGGCTTGGCCTACCAAATAACTGTTGCGTGTGCAAATGATTGTAGATAATGACATATCGTAGAAGTAGTTTTAATATAACAATAGATATAGGTGGGGGCATAACGCCAACATCATAACTTAAATAAATTGAGCCACTCTTGTGTAGACGAAAACTTTGAATATTTATTGACAAACAGGCTCCACTTTATGATGTATTGATACCTGATTGACGAATTATATTTTAGTAAGCACCATGATTTAAACACTTGAATATGCCACCACAGTCTACCAGTCTAAGTCCGTAACTCTGCCGAATCTGGCGTCATCGCACAAACATGAGATATATATATATATATATATATATATATATATATATATATATATATATATATATATATATATATATAATTATTCATAGATATATATATATAATTATTCATAGATACTTTCCTGGTAAGCATATATACTGACGGACATAATATCATCTCCAAAAACTACACATCCCACACAACCATTCCGGATGAATACACGGCCCTGTAAGTTGTGTCCCCTTTCTCTCACTCACTCACTGCCAAACATCACCCAACAGTATTCCCCCATTCACGACCTACATTCTTCCCACGGACTTACCCTAAATCACACTCACAATCATAACACACACCCTCAACTCAGTTCACAACATCTATTCCCGTGACACTCTAGTCGAACACCGCAGCGTTTCAAAACGACGAAACATTGAGGTGCACAATAAGATGTGTAACAAACAGTTTGAAAATAATTTGAATAGTTATGGATAAAGAAAAGCTATCATCCTCGTATTTGGGGATGGCAAAAAGGGTAAGAAGTTCAGGTGGCAGCATATATTTGAACTTAGCTGCCAATGACGGTTCTGTCTTTTCACACTGATCACTCGTCTCTTGTCAAGGTTGTCGGGTGTAGCTCGTCTCCCAGAATATTCAAAGAAAGTCTACACAGGGTGTCCTTTGTCTTAAAGCGTAGGCCACTGATCCCGTCTGGTTCCAGAAATAGTACGTTCTGTTGGTACCACCAATAACTGTGATAGAAGAATAGAAAAGAACGCTCTTCTGAGTATGGCGTTCTCCGACAGAGTTATGTATCCCCCCTCTTCTATTTCACCATCCCACTCAGAGTTTACCCTCGATGAGAATTGCATTTAATTCCTCGGGATAAAACTTCTTTTACACTTAAACTGAATTGCTTTAGCTTTACATTGCATTTAAATGAAAAAGGTTAAACGTACAGATATAATATGTTTTGCATTTACATCTACACTGTTTGAAAAGTGTTCACAATATAAATTCATTCATGTTTCATTTACATTTACACTTGTGGAAAAGTTTGAAACTTCTATTAATTAAAATGAATATTTTCCCATGGACATTTACACTGGTTTAAAGCGTGAAACCTTACATTAATTTTAAAGTGAATATGTTTATAAGGGCATTTACACTGCTTTGAAAATGTAAGTATTATTCTTAGAATGTACATCATTTTTTTTCATCTTTCCCTCCCTGGTCCATAGGGAACCTGGAACTACTTTATGCTTTAAGTTCTCTTTACGAAACCATCAATAAAGCAATCACCAGCCCGTGCAGTGGTGGTTCATTAATCATTCTATACGCTGAGGTTGCCAGCCTCAAATGACTTTGACATCCAATAGCGAGTTTCACACAATACAATTCACATGGTAATATATACATATATGTGTTAGTTCACGTTAGTAATAAAATATGAAATGTAAATCCAACTTACGCCAATTCTGGCTACAGGCTTGTAGCACAGATAAATAAAAGAGACGAATCTTTTTCTTACACGTGTCTGGGATTTCTTTTAATTTTATAATAGATTGCCCCTTCTGACTCCGTGTTTTTTTCAGTTTTCCTAGTCCGAGTTTTCCTTGTTAAAATTTGGAAGAGATTTCCTGTGCTTTATAAGTCTTATCTGGTTCTCCAATAAAAGGTCCGGATAACAATTAGGAATTATGAATCTAGTTCTTCCTCTGGCGAAGGTCTGGTGTCTTGGCGAGCGTGCAAATCACAGAGAAATACAACTGTGAAATTGTCAGCCTATATTCCCTCCAATGATGTATGTTATGAATCTAATCAGAAATATCCAATCATTTCAAATCATGCAGGATAGGCTGTGATATTTCAAAATAGTCCAACGTGAAATAAGGTGCGGGCCTGCAAAGGTTACGTATTACCATATATGGACATCTGACGCCTTGCATACACTCTTACAAACACATTTGTAGACTCATATTGTCTAAAATGTAATAAATCCATGATTACTTTTTAACAAGGGACCGGAAGCGATTATATCACATTGGTCAGCCCACATGTAACACACCGACAGTAATCTCGTTATCTGTCGTACGAGTGCGCAAACCCCGGGTCTTATCGGTGAATTAAGCCGAAAGCGCAGACCGATGAAAGTTTTAGTCGGCCACGCCTATAACCACAAATTTGGGTAGCACTCCTTGCAAATGTGATATTTATCACCTACAGGGCGATTAGATAAAATCACATATCTGCTACTTAGCAGAAAGTAAGAAAGAAAGAAAGAAAAGTGCAATAATTGACAGCACATAATAAAAATGAGTACCACAAATGTACCGATACTGCCGGAGAGAACCAACGATCGATAGAGGTCGCCCCGTTTCGTCACAGTCTCTAAAGAGACGCAGAAAGAATGTGACCCCTGCACCCTCAGGCATGTCGCAGAAGGCTGACAACCTCATTATGTAGAACACATTGCTACAGAAACTACCGCTACAAGAACACGTGACTTCCTGGTGCAGGCTTCCTGTCAGGGGATTGGTTGTAATTATGGCTCTATGCTCCGTAAGGAGAGCAGAGGAAAATAATAATGGTGACACTACATCACGTGACCTAACTAACGGCATACACTTGTAACAATGTGACCTACTACGTCGCTACTAGAGATGGGCTAATCGACACACTCCACTGTTTCGAGACATTCGGCACAGTGATTTAAACTGTATGACACACTGTTTCGACACAACGGCACAACGGCACATTTGCCCGTGTCGGGACAAGTCTCTAGCAACAGACAGTAGACATGAACTGTGTGAGACAATCTCTGCCGTTTCTCTTGCGAGCTACTGGCGTGCTGTCTGCTTGGACTTACGTGTGTAAAAATCTATGGTATTTCGTGTGACCACAATTCAATATTTTTACACGTCTTAATTATGATGAAATAAAACGGAGATATGATGATAGCTGCAGTATATGTGAAAATAATAAAAAAACAACAATAATAATAACAGTAATAATAACACATGATATCAACCTAGAGTAAACTAGTTTTGGTAGACAATGATTCAAATCCACACCGAGTACACAGATATCAGCAGAGCTAATAAAATGTCCATTACATTTATACGAACACGCGGACACTTTCAACTTTAACAAAGTGCCTAAAACATTGACAACTGCAGCACTGACACAATGTCCAGTGTCTATAACTTCTCAGCAAAAATAATATCACTTGTAAAATCAAGTCATCATAACACATCCCTGAAAAATATGACATGTTTGATATTCCATACTAATGTTCCGAACGGTTAACTCATATTTTACAAAGACCCACGGAAGGTGAGACAGTGTGTCTCTGCAAAACAGCGAGGCAGACAGGAACTGAAACTGTTTCGAAACAACAAGCAGGCTGTGTGTCGAAACTTTCGGACACTATGCTGTTTCGAAGCATTGTTTCAACACACACACACGGTAGCCATCTCTAGTCGCTACAACTGTTAGACTTATAGTAAAGTACTTATGAATGACTAGTTAGAAATAAATAAAACACTAGTCAAGAATCAATGACATTATCAGTCATGACACACATGAATCTATGATGTCATCAAACCTTGTGTGGCCTCCATACAAGTCAGACCGGAAAACATTTAGATTAGAGAGAACCTTGAACAATGGTTGGTCATCATCACTTAGTAACAATAGTTTTAGACTATAGGTTTCCTAGTTAGTTAGGTTAAAGATTATTCCAACAGTCAGCTAGACCCCAAGACCAATCATAAGAAGGTTTCCGGTCTTAACTCCAATTAGAAATACTTTCATCCGGCAAGCCCTAGTACTGGATTAGTATAAAGACTGATGCATCATAGTAACCAGTCAGAGCTTGAGAAAGTTATCTCAGAGCTAGAGTCAAACTAACATAAGGCGTTCTCTCTTGAGGTGTGGAGCAACCTGGCGCATCCCCTATTGAGAACAAAAAGGCTTAGACTCATACGGTTAAGACAAGTATATAACCGTCTAGAGATCCACTACCAACCATGGTCATTAGTGAACCAGCACTAACCCCTGCTACAATTATATTGTGGTTTTCTCCACAACTCGTAAGTTCGATCTAGTTTTAATTGAAATCTCGAATCGAATTTTAATTTCGCTAGGATTCCACAGTGTTCAGACATGCCATAACACGACTTCTGAAGAGCCGTAAGCCTTTTGCCATCGAGGCTAAAGCTGGCAGTTTTTCCTTTCCTCCCCACCAGAAGTAAGCTTGGAGCTGCCAATTTTTATACAGAAACAAAATGAGTAAAGGATATTTCGTATAACTACTTGCACTTATCAAATATAATGCATTATTGGAAATTGTCCTTGACTGTTGAAAGTTGCTGTTTATAATCAAACCCTTCAAGTACGGTTTTAAAACCACAAGGCACTTACGAGTATTCCTGATGACCTGGGTTATTCCTTACTGCTGGAAGCAACATCTCTGGTGAATAACCAGTCTTCCACATAAGAATTGCAGTAAAGAAAGTCTTGTGATTATTTCCCTTAGCAGAAGAGATCTACAGATTTTCTTCCCTTTCCACAAAAGGCACTGTCACACTCCACATCGAGGGTGGAAGTCAAAGAAAGTCGTCACGTGACCTAACTGTCGGCCTACACTCCACATCGAGGGTGGAAGTCAAAGAAAGTCGTCACGTGACCTAACTGTAGGCCTACACTCCACATCGAGGGTGGACGTCAAAGAAGGGCGTCACGTGACCTAAATGTAGGTCTACACTCCACATTGAGGGTGGAAGTCAAAGAAGGGCGCCACGTGACCTAACTGAAGGACTACACTCCACAACGATGGTGGAAGTCAGAGAAGAATTTCACAGTTCTTAAACTTATGAATATTTTGTTGCTGTTTTTTTTATTCTTCTTTGATATTGTCTCACAGATTATTGCTTTTTTCTGTTTTGTTTAATATCCTTACTCTTAAACTTTGCTACTAAATACTGCAACTCTAATCTATGTTCTCATCCCCAGCCCATCCCAGCAAGCCTCATTCCCCCAGGAGATCGTCTACGAAAGCCCAAATCTGAACGTACCATCGTCTAATACTCTCCAGTTCTCACATTACTCAGGCAAGTCTGCTCAACACAACATGGCTGGATTCAGCAGCGCCACCTACCATGGATACACAACCATGCCACCGGAAATAATATCACCTTTCGTAACAGGAAATACCTCATTTAAACGGAAACAGGAATGCAGCCCAGAAGTGAATGCAAGATTAAAACATAGACAAATGGGTAAAACATTAGCAGATGAAGATGCGACAGGAAGTCAACAATGTGGCATGGATTTGTTGTAACTTTTAAAAAGTACAGGCTAAGTGCTGAGTTCATTGGCTCAGTTAGTGGAACTACATGTCATTGTTTAAAGTGTCCTGTCGCCTAGCGTTGACAATCATGTCTCTCCACAATTTCTTATCCCAGGTACAATTGATCCATTCTATTGTTGACTCCATTCCAAACCATGATATTAAACTGTCCTGAATAGTTTTTCCAGCTATCTTCAATGTTTGTTGTACTGAATCTTTGTTGCCAGCCATCTTCTATGTTTGTTGTCCTGAATCTTTGTTGCCAGCTATCTTCTATGTTTGTTGTCCTGAATCTTTCTTGCCACGTATCTTCTGTGTTTGTTGTCCTGAACCTTTGCTGCCAGGTATCTTCTATGTTTGTTGTACTGAATCTTTTGTTGCCAGCTATCTTCTATGTTTGTTGCCATGAACCTTTGCTGCCAGGTATCTTCTATGTTTGTTGTCCTGAATCTTTGTTGCTAGCTATCTTCTATGTTTGTTGTCCTGAACCTTTGCTGCCAGGTATCTTCTATGTTTGTTGTACTGAATCTTTGTTGCTAGCTATCTTCTATGTTTGTTGTCCTGAACCTTTGCTGCCAGGTATCTTCTATGTTTGTTGTCCTGAATCTTTGTTGCTAGCTATCTTCTATGTTTGTTGTCCTGAACCTTTGCTGCCAGGTATCTTCTATGTTTGTTGTCCTGAACCTTTGTTGCCAGCTATCTTCTATGTTTGTTGTCCTGAACCTTTGCTGCCAGGTATCTTCTATGTTTGTTGTCCTGAACCTTTGTTGCCTGATATCTTCTATGTTTGTTGTCCTGAATCTTTGTTGCCAGCTATCTTCTATGTTTGTTGTCCTGAACCTTTGTTGCCATGTATCTTCTATGTTTGTTGTACTGAATCTTTGTTGCCAGCTATCTTCTATGTTTCTTGTCCTGAATCTTTGTTGCCATGTATCTTCTATGTTTGTTGTCCTGAGTCTTTGTTGCCAGGTATCTTCTATGTTTGTTGTACTGAATCTTTGTTGCCAGCTATCTTCTATGTTTGTTGTACTGAATCTTTGTTGCCAGCTATCTTCTATGTTTTTTGTCCTGAATCTTTGTTGCCATGTATCTTCTATGTTTGTTGTCCTGAGTCTTTGTTGCCAGGTATCTTCTATGTTTGTTGTACTGAATCGTTGTTGCCAGCTATCTTCTATGTTTATTGTCCTGAGTCTTTGTTGCCAGGTATCTTCTATGTTTGTTGTCCTGAATCTTTGTTGCCTGCTATCTTCTATGTTTGTTGTCCTTAATCTTTGTTGCCACTCATCTTCTATGTTTGTTGTATCTCCTATGTTTGTTGTACGGAATCTTTGTTGTCAGCTATCTTCTACGTTTGTTGTCCTGAATCTTTGTTGCCAGCTATTTTCTATGTTTGTTGTCCTGAACCTTTGTTGCCAGCTGTCTTCTATGTTTGTTTTCATTAACCTTTGTTGCCGGGTTTATTCTATGTTTGTTGTCGTGAATCTTTGTTACCACTTATCTTCTATGTGTGTTGTCCTGAATCGTTGTTGCAAGGTATCTTCTATGTTTGTTGCCATGTATCTTCTATGTGTGTTGTCCTGAATCTTTATTGCAAGGTATCTTCTATGTTTGTTGTCCTCTATCTTTACGTCAGTATTCCTTGTTGTCACAGTTTATTCTCTTCTCACAACATGCCTAAACTTATATTTCTTCTAATACGAAAAATAAGCTTGTTTTGCGCACTTGCCTCTTTCATGGTTCTTTTTTTAAGCTGTTCATTGTATTCTTAACTTTCTTCTTTAAGACCACTTCTCTGTGGCTCCTAGCAATCTTCTTGATTGATTACTGGTTTTTTTCATTACTTGCTTCCATATTACAGTATGGGCTGTATGTAGCACTGAAAAACTCACGTTACATCCATTGACAAAACATTTGTTGCACCTGAAACTAAGCAGACACATATCATTGCAGTGACATGAAGAGAAAGAACGATTGTAGGGATCCTCTGAATGGACTTATGTCCATGTCCCTGCAATTTTCTGTCAATAAAAGTAATGACAAGTATTACATTTGTTATAATTGTAATAGAGAATGTGTACAAGAGAGAAAGTGAGATGAGAAAGTGTAGCATATCTTTCATTGTAGGTAGTAATGATGCATTGACAATTAAAGTGGTATAACCACTAGAAACCGGGCCTCGGAGACCGCTCAGTTATCTCTGCTGTATACAGAAATGACCTGAGCAAAGGTAAAAAAAAAATTGCATAGGTGAATCATTACTTACAAGTGTACTTTTTTGTGTACAATACAAAGAGCTAGTGGCTTAAGAACTGTCCCTACATCTGTTTCTCATATTTCCATGAAGACAAACAACAGCTGGAAAATGGCATATTCTTGCCAACTTGTAGCTACCACTATCAAGCCGGGACATCATGTAAGCAATTACACAGGAAGATAATAAGATGCGATATGAGATGTCTGGGAGAAGTTGATGATGTCAGTATAATAATTGGAAATGTCGGAGAACAAACAAAAAAACCTCATAATAAAATGGCT
Organism: Oreohelix idahoensis; assembly: GCA_024509875.1. Lineage (NCBI taxonomy): Eukaryota > Metazoa > Mollusca > Gastropoda > Stylommatophora > Oreohelicidae > Oreohelix > Oreohelix idahoensis. The sequence continues at coordinate 141,814 of JAMPIV010010121.1, read as the reverse complement.
GAGAGTTGGACACCTGGACCCGTCTAATACTTTGCCTTCTGTCTCTGTTTTCATTCTGTGTGCTGGCAGTTATACCTGCATCAATGAAACCGTAAATAATTAAGTTGTACCTTTTCACATACTACAGCGATGGGGAATTATATGAACATATTCTCTCATAAATCTGCACGTTCTAATTTTTTTTAAATTGATTTCTGGCGCATTTCTGTTGCAGAATAACATACTAGAGAGTACTAAATAGTTATATCTGCTCATTCTCACATACATCTTTGACATTTGAAACATATTGCCTACCTCCATACTTGTGAAATAGAATGGTACAATCCCACATGCAGGATATCATACAGAAAATAATACTACGTAGAAATAATATAAGAACTCCGCCTATGCCGGTCCCAAGCCCGGATGAAAAAGGAGGAGGGCGGCCTGCATGGAGGCCGTAAGGAGGCAGCCCCTCCACCATGCAAAGGCACAACAGGCCAATCACCTGTTTGCTTTAAACTATGATTACGAGCAATATAAGAGAGAAAACCGGACTGATTCTAAAGGCGACGAACTGGAACGGACTACGGACTACGACTTATGGAACTTGGAACACAAGAAGTATAAATGGGAAAGAAGAGGAGCTGATGGAAGAGATGAGAAAAGCAAAATTAGAAATCCTGGCTATTACCGAAACAAAGAAAAAGGGACAAGGAGTCATGGATCTCGATGGCAACACGCTGTTATACAGTGGTGTACCCTGTAGTGGATTTTGATGGTATTGTATGGTGGTGTTATCACCTAGTGTGATGCGTGAGGTCAGCTGTGAAGGCTCCTGAGATAATTGTAACTGTGAATATACAGAAGGCCCTTTCGTGCTACCACTTTATGACCTCACACATATCTTTTTTTTTTTTTTACTAATGAATGTGGCTACGTTAAAATCTAGGGTACTGAATGCAATGTGTTGTATGGACATATACACGCACCCACAGATATTAATTAAGTCTAATACTATCAATAAAATTTATAACACAATGAACTAAATTCAGCTGGTTAAATTTAGAATAGAAAATCTTTTTTTAAATTTATTTGTTCTGAACCAAGGTTTTATTTTGGCCAGAACTTATGCAAAGATTTTGAAATTTATGAATGAATGGCATGAATAAATGGCATGTTAAATAAAAGATGTTTACATATGCAATCTTCAAGATTAATTATAGTATTACTGTTCGTAATGTTAATTTTCCTGGGAAAACTATGAATGGATGTGCTGTTGGGGTGGCTTCATCCCTCCCTGTTTATGTCTACACAGCATTGTCCATTAATGATAGAAGGAAATGGGATGCTTCAGTAGTAAATTCTCTTGGGTGCTAGTTTTATGAAATTGGTGTAAGTTCAGCAGGCCAGTTAGCCTACTTAACTTTGCCAGATTTGTTCTGGTGCTGGAATCTGATGGCCCCACCTCTCCGTGCTTGAGCAATACACAGATGTTCTGTCGAAATGTACCCTGCACGGGTCCTCACTTCAATTATTAATCAGCATTTGACACCACCTTAGTGTCAAGATCGAACTCACAGCTCTGAAATAAAGTATTGGTTTTTGCTCAGAACCTTACCTAATAAGCCACTTCTACACATAACAAATTACAATAACACCACATAAACAGGGTCAGTTCTCTCTGACCAGACAGCACATCTTACCTAGTTGGTTTCGCATAGGGTAAGTTTCCCCAGTCTACAGATTCTGAAATAGGTGCATTATCTCACTGCCATAGAATAGGATAGGTGATATGATTCACTGTTCTCAACACTTGATCACCCCTTCCTAAACCTTGCTGTAGTTTATATATTGTTTGTCCCTAGACCCTGAACTAGGGCGGGGGGTCCAGAGCGAATCCTTACTTGTTTGTAAGGCTAGATTTCGATATGGCAGTATCAAATCACTCGAACATTAAACAATATTCAAAATATACAAAGAAATAATTTCAATCTTACCAGATTATGAATAAAGAACACAGAAATGCTAGCAAAACTCAGCTGAGCTGCTGGCTATAGTATGGCGTCCCTGAACTTATTTCAATTTATTTCATTTGGAAATCACCACACTTGAAATTTACTGTGTCTATCACTGGACAACTATTGAGGAATGGCAAAAAAGCTCGTCTAAGCGCGGATAATATGATTGTCTGTGGCCAATCAATGCCTTGGTTTTTTTAAATTCAAATTTCCTACACTAAAGTCATTTCAGTCATGCTTCAGTCAAGTATGGATTTTTATCTGTTAGTCTGTCCGTCTCTACTTGCGTTTTTACAAAAACGTACTTGATTTTTGAACCAACCTTTCTCTCCCCTCCAAAATTTTGTCGTTAAAAGTTATTTTTAGACACAGCTTCCACCAATATCCCTTCTCTTCCATGCTAAGTAGATTTGAACACCTGCGTCTCGAGGTCGCGATTTTTTGTGGAAATAGCGACACTTTTGATTCAATGCAGTCTTTCGCTGTTGTGAACAACACTATCTTTTGTCATTATTTTCATTATTATCTATCCGTCTGTAAAATTAAAAACATATTATTTCACTGCTCAGAATGGGCCATCCGGCCAGCTAATTTTTATATTCCTAACATTAATATTAAGAAAAAGTTACTTTTTAAATTTTGTAATATTTCAAGCATCTGCGTTTAGCCGCTGAATTCAAATCAAAGGCTTGGTATCGCAAAAGCGTCCAATAAATGACTGTGGCGTATCATATCCAAGGTCCCTTCTGTCGAATTCCTTACTTTATGTCAACTTGGGGGGGGGGGGGGGGGGAAAACGTGACTTTTCCTCCTTGCCCCACCAATTTGCGTCCATTAACCTCGCTAGTTCAAGTACGCGTTCAGTCAGATTTTTGTCCTTTGATCCTCGTTCCGTTTTGCCTTCAAGTCTAACACCTGATGACCCGCGGCGCGGGCGATCATGTATTCCAGCAGCTTACGCATTGGTTTTTATCCTTACATTTTATCCTTTGGAGATATTTTTACGTTGTATCACTCGTTAATTTTATGACATACCCACATCTGAAAGAGCTAAAGGGGGCGTGGGTTGCATTGTGGCCAAAAACCAGAAAGATAGTATCAAGGGATGGAACTTTGTCTCGGAGCGCATTATGGTTGTAAAACTAAAAGAAGGAGAAACCATAGTCAACCTGGTCATAGTCTTCTTCTTCTTCGATCCTTAACCACCGACCGTCAAAGCAGTCAGTGGCCATCACGCCTAGTGGCGTCTTGTAGGGCAACAACAAATTGATTCCACTTTGCACGGTCGGTGGCCATCCTTCGTACAGTGCCCCAACTCTGGTTCATTCTTTGCATCTCAGCCTCCACAGTCCTCCGCCAAGTTGTTTTTTTGGTCGGCCTCTCTTTCGCTTTCCTTCAGGGGTCCAAAGCATAGCTGTTCTTGTGATGGCATCGGGGTCTCTTCTGAGGACATGACCAACCCAGCTCCAGCGTCTGCCAGCTATGATGGTATGCATGTCCTCTTGCTTGCTACGAGTAAGCAGATCTTGGTTGGTGATGGTATTCGGCCAAAAGATTCGGTGAATTTTTCTTAGGCATGTTGTGTGAAAAGAGGACAGTTTTGACATTTCCTTCCCTGTGACTCTCCAGCATTCCGCACCATAGAGAAGCACAGAAAGCACGCAACTCTGGTATAATCTTAATTTTGTGCTTGTGCTGTATTGGGAGGACTTCCAGATGTTATTTAGGCTAAAGAAGGCTGTTCTTGCCTTATTCATTCTGATGTTGATGTCTTTGCCTGCCCCACCGTCTGGTGTTACTATGCTTCCTAGGTATGTGAAGATATCTGTCTGTACCAGTTGCTGATTCCTTACTGATATGGGCTCAGGGTTGCTCACATTGAGCTTCATGACCTCAGACTTCTTTAAATTGATGTTCAAGCCCACCTGCTGGCTAAATTTATTAAGTCTATCCGTTTTTTCCTGGATGTGTTGATGTGAATGTGCCAGCAGTGCAATGTCATCTGCATATTCCAGATCTTCCAATGTTTAAAATGTAGTCCATCTTATTCCTCTTGGACTGCCCTCTGTTGTCTGGCGCATCACCCAGTCTATGACTGTTAAAAATAGAGTGGTTGATAAGGGGCATCCCTGTCGTACTCCTGTCTTCACCTCGAAGGTTAGGCTGCTCTGCCCAACACTACACGTAAAGTTGGCATAGAGGCTTTTTATGATTGACACTATGCAGCTTGGAATTCCATAAGCCCTCAGTATTTTCCATAAACTGTCCCTATGTATGCTGTCAAAAGCCTTTTCAAAAATCAACAAAATTTATG
>JAMPIV010010121.1:0-132500 GCA_024509875.1 Oreohelix idahoensis | reverse complement strand
CGAAAAGCAGCAGCTGGGAGACTTTTTCAGGCCATAAATCGAGGATTCCTCAGCAAGAGAGAGGTTGGTAAGAAAATGAAGATGGCTGTATACCGCTCCACCTATGTCCTAGTCTTGACATATGGATGCGAGTCATGGGCAATGACTACAACCCACAAAAGCCAGATCCAAACCTCAGAAATGAGGTATCTGAGGAAGGTGGTTGAAGTAACAAGAAGAGACATGGTACGCAACCAGACGATACGTCAAGGCCTTAAATCCCACCCCCTGCAGATCCAAGTAGAACAGTCCCAACTAAGATGGTTTGGCCATGTCTGCAGAATGGGAGAAGACCGGCTACCACGACAAGCATGGAAAACAAAGAGCCAAGGATCCAGACCCCGAGGACGACCCAGAGTCCACTGGGAGGACAACATTAGACAATCTTTGAAGGACCGAGGACTAGAATGGAACCAGGCCAGGAGGAAGACAGCCGATAGGATAGTCTGACGCTCTCTCTTCCAAACCTCTACACCTCACGGTAGAAGGGGAACGACTAAGTAAGAAATAATATAAGAATTATATACATAGAAAAGGAGGCATTCTTCCTGGGAACCGCAGGGAGTGGAAAGAAGAAGTTGACGCCTAACTCGTATGTGTACTGAAAGAGAACGCTGTGTTGGGTCTGGTAGATAGTCGGTGTTGGGTCTGGTAGATAGTCGGTGTTGGGTCTGGTAGATAGTCGGTGTGGGGTCTGGTAGATAGTCGGTGTTGGGTCTGGTAGATAGTCGGTGGTGGGTCTGGTAGATAGTCGGTGTTGGGTCTGGTAGATAGTCGGTGTTCGGTCTGGTAGATAGTCGATGTTGGGTCTGGTAGATAGTCGGTGTTGGGTCTGGTAGATAGTCGGTGTTGTGTCACCGTTCACTTTGCTAGGAGCATTATAAAATGCTCAAGCAGGAATTATAAGCGGTGATTTGGTTTTGGTTAAGAGGGAAAGTATGAAAAAATGGTTTAAGAAATAAGAATGGATTTGAATAAAGACTATTTGTCTTGCTGAAGGGGGGATAATATGAGTGAAGTAATACTTTGGTCAAAGGGAGAAGACTCTAATTATTAAGGTCAGGGGAGGAAAGTGCTTAATTACACTTAAGTAGATTTGGTGAGTTGGTAATTATGGTTTAGAAAATGTACATATAAGAATTGTATAGCAAGCTTTAGAGAAGACAATATAAGGTTAAGTCAAATATGCAAAGGGAGACAATGGTTAATTACCTCCCTTATATGATTAAGTGAGTTGAGAGAAAAAATATGCACGTGAAAAGTCTGAGTGAAGTTTACCAGGACAACGGATGACACTTCACTGAGTTGTTTACACAGCGGATAAGCGTGAACATTTTTCAGCTGAGCGAAGAATAGGAGGAACCAATGAATTTACCGTAAACAAGGACAGATGAGCTAGTAATGATTTTATAGAGGAGAACTCATTTAGACGCGCTGTTGAGCGGTCGCATTTTTTCGGAGCAAGCAGTCCTGGTTAAGGACGTAGAGTGGCAGGAATGTGTTTTCTGCCAGGCTCAAGTTACATTTCTGTGAGAAACAGAATGAATACTTCTGAAGAATCCTATAGACCTAGTTAGAGTAGTAGAATCTATTCACTTATGAAAGACAGAACTGTGTTTAAAATATAAGTTTAGTGATAAGGGGTGATAGTAAGAAAAATGAGTGTTGTGAGGATTCGGTGCAACCAAAGTAAGTAGGTCCTTTGACTCATAACTTTTGATAGACATTGAATAGAATTATTTCAGAAGTTGAAATAAGGTATTACAAGGTTAACGACGCTTACAACTAAGTGAGCGCAGAATAAGGAGAAACGAAGCTGAAATTACAAAATTGACTATGATGTAAATAAACTGAGACTAAGTCAGCAGCTGAGAAGTTTTACAGAAGAACATGGATTTAATAGCCGTGTTGGGCTATTGTATAATGAATTTTGCAACATCAACTGCTACAAGTAAGATGAGTAAGCAATTGAAGTTTGATTGTATTTACAGGATGAAACATGAGCTCTCTAGCAGGTATAAGTATGAGAATACCGCAACAGGTGTACCCAATGTATTAATTTGCATATATGAGTTTTAAGATGATGGTATTTGAGTAAATTGAGTCAAATCTGACAGGATTAGTAGATGAAGGAAACCAACTCAGGAAAGAGTTGATGAAAGGCTTGGGAAAAGCCAGAATAAATATAAAAACCTTAAGGGAAGAAAATAGGTATAAACCATATCTGATAATGTTCTCAGGTAGAGAGCTATATATATATATATATATATATATATATATATATATATATATATATATATATATATATATATATATATATATATATATATATATATATATATATATATATATATATGCATAGGTACATGAATGTGCCCAGGAGGAATGGGACATACCAGAGACAGTTAGGAAATGTTTGTACCTGGAATTTGTACCACATGCCTCTGTTATGATGAACTTATGAGATGTAAATAAAATGTTTGTTTTGATGGAACGTTCTTCAAGTTGGGTTAAGTCTCTAAAAGGTTGTTGAGTGCTAGAGTAACCAAGGTACTGGATATAAAGAAAATAACTGCTATACGAAGCTGTCACTTAAGTAACATCATAAGAAGGGATGGAACGAGTTTAGGTTGGAAGTTTTGAGAGAATATCATCAAGGAATCAATAACTCTGGCGGTGAGGGCCAGTATTAAGATATACTCTTACTTGGAAAATAGGTCAATGGATCAAATTGACAAATAGAAGGTAGACAACTAGGCCTGCCCCAGTCACCTAGTTTACTTTAAAAGAAGAACCACCACAGTGACATATTATTAATTGGTGCCTTCTTGGACCAGTCTTAATCAACACACCGGCACTGTCACATATTATTAATTGGTGCCGCAACCAGTCCTAGGACATATACAGGGCACACGGTCACATAATATCACTAATTGACACTGTCACATATTATTAATTGATGCCGTAACCAGCTCACGGCACTGTCACACATATTATTAATTGGAGTCGTGACCAGTCCCAAGACATATAAAGGGACCACTAGGACATATACAGGGCACACGGTCACATAATATCACTAATTGACACTGTCACATATTATTAATTGATGCCGTAACCAGCTCACGGCACTGTCACACATATTATTAATTGATGTCGTGACCAGTCCTCACTTCATAAACCAACACTGCGACATATTATTAATTGATGTCGTGACCAGCTCACGGCACTGTCACACATATTATTAATTGGCGCCGTGACCAACCCTTCTTAAAGTGACATGGCTACATCACAAGGAGAGATGGAATACCAACAACAGCCTATATAATAGAATACCAACAGAACAAGAATCATAGACAGAGAAGGATAAATAGTTGACTTGAACAGATATTCAAACATGGAGAGTTGTGCAAGAACCATACAGAACAGAAAGAAGAGAATAGCATTGAGAGACTTCGCTTCAGAGCTAAAGCGTTGCAGGAATTATGCAATCGATTATCCTTGCATAAGAATTGTAGATGGATTGGTTGCAAAAGTTTATAAGATTGAAATAAAGGAGATTGTTGAAATCAAGCTACAACCATGGAAAGTGAAAGAAGGAAGACCAAGATTAAACTTGAAAAAAACGAACTGAACCTGCAGCTATTAAAATAGAGCCTCAGACAGAGAATGTCGCAGTGCAAACGGATGACAGGTTTAAGAAGAGTTTAATTCCAGTCAGGATAAAGTCAAGACAAGTAACAGATGACTTACCTGATTTATACAGTACTGAAATGGTTGATAAGATAGAAAAGCTGACATCTCAAGAAAGAGATATAAAAAATGACAGTGCAATCATGAAACCAGATACATTCTTGTCAATGCTATGGAGTCAAGCACAGATGAAAAAAGATAAACGGTGCAGAAAAGTCCAAACAATTGCTAATATTTCAGAGATAGAGACTGCTGATGAGATGCTGAACAGTTTAGTGTCAAAAGGAATGAGTGTTCTAGGAGACATAAAGACATTACTTATGACCCAGATGGGAAAGTCAAGTCTAAGTAACAAGAATATTATTGATAACGCACAACAAGGCAACATTCAAGATCAATTACAAGATGAGAAACAAGAAGCTGACACATGCAAAAATCCAGAAAGAACTGACCCGAATGTGCAAAGTCATGTACCGGTTCTAAAGTTGAGCGACGTTCCCTTAGATAGTGGATATTCAAGAGATGATAGCCTTAATCCACAAAAGAATCAAGAACAGCTGAAGCAAGTTACAGCATCAGCACAGGTGGAGAGTAAACATAAACAAAACAATAAGATGGCCGAACCAAGCGTAAATAAGTTGAAGAAAGCAATAAAATGCATCCTAAGAGAAGGCGACCTCAACAATTTGACAGTAAAGAAGGTGCACCAATTGCTAGAAATAAGGTTGGATATAGACTTATCACAAGGAATAACGGAGATAAAACAACTTGTGAGAGATGTGATGCAAGAGGAGGGTGAAGACACAGTTAAGAAGAAACAAAGACCCCTTATAGAAGAATTTCAGCACAAGAATGACATGACTAAGAAAATGTTTAAAGTGGCTGAACCAAAGATAGAGCAGTTGAAGAAGGAAATAGAAGTCATCATAGCACAGCCTGGGTTTAACGGGTCAAGAAGAACAGTATGGACATTGCTAGAAGGAAAGTATCGGACACAGTTTCTAGAGATAAGAAATGAATTAGACATGGTTATAACGAAAATGTTAGATGACGAAATCATGAAGAAAAGGCAAAGAGAGAGAGAGCAGGGAAATCGTGATAGAAGGTAGAAGGGAAATAGAGGAATATGGCTGCACTGTGCGAATTTATTGATAGAAAATTTAAGGAGTTGAGAAATAGAAGTGATGATAGAACAGATACAGATCGAGAGGATTTCCGATCTAAGAGCCGAGATAGGCTGACACATAGAGATGATAATAGAAGAAGAGATATGGATCGACGAGATTATCGATCCAAGAGCCAGAGAGGCTCGTATGTTGAAGTTGATGGAGTTTATAAGTAAATGAGAGTAAGGAGGAGCAGGAGGCTATGAGAGTAGAATCATAGCACTATAAATAAACAATATGGCGGCGACAGCTTAGTCTTGAGAAGACTAATTATAATTGGTCTGTACAGCACACAAGATAGAACTGAGTACACCTGAACAATAGGATACTGCAGTAGGAAAGACGAGTAAAGGAGATGTTAGACGTACATTTGAGGCCGCAGTAGTACGGCGGAAAATTTTTGTGAAAAGCCGTGGTGATAACGGCAGAAATACTAGAGACTTAGATTTTTTTTTCTTGATGAAGCTGCAGCAGAAGACAGCAATAATGGAACAAAATGAAGTGACAACTACAATTACCAGCCACAAGAGAACACCAGCCTAGATGATCATCGCCCTACAGCTCCGCCAGCCTTATGCAGTAGCAGACCAATACGAAAAGTCACGTTGAGTTATTATGATTCCACAGAGACATTAAGTACTTCACGTGAAGAAAACGACATGGATGTTGAGCAGAACATTAGCCTACAACAACGTAACACTTCAGGTCAACTTCAAGATGCAGTACATCGTTTAGTTCGCTGCAGAGAAGACTCAGAAGATGAAGATGACATTCCACCAGCAGAATTGAGAGAAAGACTAATATACAGAGACAATCGCCTACATGGGAGAGATAGTAATACGCCACTGTCGACACAAGACGAAGAACCTCATGCGTGCATATCAAGTCAAACATACTATAGTAGTCAGAGACTACAACCGTCAACTCCCAGTCAACACCAGTCTACACATTCTACTTGGGATAGCGAAGATGACAGACCTTTGAAATCAGCAACGAGAAACATAGCCCCCCACGGTAGCAACTTTACAGAAGAACATGGTAGTCAGGGACTACAACCGTCAACTCCCAGTCAACACCAGTCTACACATTCAACTTGGGATAGCGAAGATGACAGACCTTTGAAATCAGCAACGAGAAACATAGCCCCCCACGGTAGCAACTTTACAGAAGAACATGGTAGTCAGGGACTACAACCGTCAACTCCCAGTCAACACCAGTCTACATATTCAACTTGGGATAGCGAAGATGACAGACCTTTGAAATCAGCAACGAGAAACATAGCCCCCCACGGTAGCAACTTTACAGAAGAACATGGTAGTCAGGGACTACAACCGTCAACCTCCAGTAGACACCAGCCTACATACTCTAGCTCGGATAGCGATGACGAACAGTCTTTACAAGTGACGAAAAGTAACATTACTCACCATACCCAGAGTCCTACAGCGAAGCACATAAATAGTAACAAGAATGTCATTAATACGCCTTCAGCACAGGTGGAATCTGAACTTGACGTAACAGAACGAGAAGACAGCGACATAGAGTGTATGGATGATACAGCTAGCACCGAAATACGCATAGCTACCAAACGCCCTTACCAACCTTCGTCACTAGACTCACCACCAAAAGCGAAATTGCTACGATTACCGCAAGAACATCTACGAACAAGATTCAAAAGAAATCATCGCCAAGTACATAAACCTTCACTAGGTTTCCAACAAAATATAAATATTCGTTCGCCCCCCACCTCCTGCAGAGCGACTATAAACACGACATCGCAATGCATATCAGCTTCGTCACAGTATGACAGTCGCCTCTCCAGCAGAGAGATTACACTGTTGGAACTCGCAAAACAAATCTCCAACTTAGTGTAGTCGTCATAAAGCGCTAACCTAGCTATAGTGTTTAATTCGGTACTCTAACCAACATAGTACCTAAAGTTAAGAAAGTTAATTGAGTCACACTGTGTTTAGCTTAAGTTGATATTCATATACTGGAGCACGCTTAGACACTTACAGTACTCACTAACTTCTTTAAAGAGAGTCGAGTTGACAAACTAGATTACACATAGTCTTAAGAGTGTGACAAAGTAGATCAAACATATAGCCTTAAGAATGTGACAAAGTGAATTAAAAACATATTCTTAAGAATGTGACAAAGTAGAGTGAATACATAGAAGTTCATCATTGTGACACAGTAGAGTACATACATATAATCTTATGAAAGTGACAAACTAGAATAACTACATATAGTTTTAGGAAACTTAACAGTGTTCTTCCCAAGGTACAAGATGCAGCATACCAGATGATCAACACTGACATTGGTTAAAATATGTATAGTACATTAAATGCATGTTAATTATTATAATGTACCTATTTCAGGCATAAAAGTATTCAGGACCAGAGAAAAAAAAAGAGAAAAGAGAAAAGAAAAGAAGAAGGGAAGTGATCCAGACTCAGTCAAGTGGAGTCTTACTCATGAACATAGGCAAATATTGCACTGAGGATGAACGTCCCCACTTTTTACTGCACTGGTTGTACAGAGATAACAGAAAAAAAACAACTTGGTTGCAGTATTGGTATTATGGGTACTGCTTACTTAAAAATGATGGTAATGACAGTTATAGGGTCATGACTATATTACTCCCACATCCTAAGGTTAGATATTTTGTTAACCCTGACGTACTATTGCATGTATATATAGGTTTAGACAGAGTGAAGGATTTGACTGATGCATCCAAGACTAGAATCAGTCGGGCACATCAACTCTGACATAGTGACATCTTTCACTATCACATTAGGATATTTACTGATGCACCACTAATTAGTTATTTCTGCTTATCTGTCTCGTATAATGGATAAATTACATTAACAGCAGATATTTCAAGACATATAAAGGTACTGACAAACCTCTGTGTCCAGAGGCAGTGACCATGTCGAAAAATAGGAACATGTATATATAATAATAATAATAATAAATTCTTTAAGCACCAAACACGGCGCATAAGGCAGAAACCAGTGCTCTCCAGGTTGTTCGTTGTGACGCCACTCCTCTTAGCTCTTGCACATTATTTAGGCCCAACGTTATTCCTTCTCTTATTATTGTTCTTCTGAGTGTTTCTTTTGGTCTTCCTTTTTTCCTCTTACCCTCAGGAACCCAAGTGAGCGCCTGTAGTGGTATTCTGTTGTTTTGCATTCGTAGGACATGACCGATATATGACCATCGTCTTTTCCTTATATAGTCGGAGACATATTTCTGCCTAGATCTTCTCTTATTTGTCGATTAGTCTTGAATTCTTTCCAACTGATGTTCATGAGTTTTCTAAGACATTTGTTCTCGAATGTATTCAGCTTGTTCTCCAATGATTTTGTTATTTTCCAACTCTCACAGCCGTATGTTAACACTGAGATAACATTTGAATTAAACAGACGAAGCTTGGTATGTATATTCAATGATCGTAATTTCCAAATGTTAGATAATCTATTGAAGGCGCTAGCTGCCAAAGCAATTCTAGTATGGATTTCTCTTGTTGTGTCACACCATCCTGAGTCATTTTACTGCCTAAATAATTGAAACTTTCAACTTTCTGTAGTTTTTCCCCGTTCAAGATGATATCAAAGGTCTCGTTAGAAAAGTTCATAGCTTTAGTTTTAGAGGCATTTATTTGGAGACCTATTTTAACCGAGAGATGACACAAATTATTTATTGCTTCTTGGGATTGTCTTGGTGTTGAACTTAAAAGAATGCTACATCATCTGCGAAATCCAGGTCCCCCAGGAATTTTCCATTTGTCCATTTTATACCCAATTGTTCATTGTGGGTATAGTTTCTCATAACCCAATCAATAGCTATTCCAAAAAGTAGTGGTGACATAATACAGCCTTGTTTAACCCCTGTTTCTACTGTAAACCATTCTGTATTCCCTTTATTTGTTCTAACACAACATCTTGCATTGTCATATAGCGCTTTGATTATATTCACATATTTTGTTGGAAAACCATAGATTGTAAGTATCTTCCACAATGATGGGCGGTGTAGACTATCAAAGGCTTTTTGAAAATCGACGAAGGTGATAATAAGTGGCGATTGCCTTTCTACTGATTCTTCTATAATTGTTCTTAGTGTGAATATTTGATCAATACATGATCGTTTCGGCCTGAAACCCGCTTGTTCTTCTCTGATCTTTTCGTCAGCATGCAATTTAAGTCTTTCTAACATCATGCAACATAATAATTTTCCAGGTACTGATAATAGAGATATACCACGCCAGTTATTACAGTCTGATAGATCACCTTTCTTCGGTAACTTTACAATAATACTGTCTTTCCATTGTTGTGGGGGTTGTTCTTCTCTCCATACTTCATTTATAATATCTAAAATTCTCAAGAGGTTGTTGTCATTAACTGCTTTAATCATTTCCCCTGAAATTTCGTCAACTCCAGCAGCTTTAAAATTTTTTAATCTTTTAACGGCTTGTTTGATCTCGTCCAGCGTGAATTCATCGCAAGTTATTGGCAAGGTGGTTGTGAGTGTTTCATTATTAAAATCAGGTGTTACTGTTGGTGGTGGTCTGTTTAGCACCTCCATGAAGTGCTCAGCCCATCTCTTCATTTGTTCTTTTTCTGTTGGTATTGAATTCCCTAATTTACCTTTAACAGGTGTTTCCATAGCAGTAGGCTGGTGACATAGTTGTTTTGTAATTTGATAAAGGCACCTACTATTACCAGTTCTTGCAGCATTTTCAGCTTCTACGGCCAGTTCATTGATGAAATGTCTTTTATCTCTTCGAGTTTTTGTCTTCACTTCTTTATTTAACAAGTTATAAGATAGTTTGCAAGATTCAACTGCATTATGTGTACTTGCCGCTAGTAGTTTAAGTTTTGCTGTTTTCCTTTCTTGTATTTTATCCCAAGTATCTTCTCTCATCCATTTTTTCTTTTTATGTACTAGGTATCCGGTGGTCGCTACTGCTGCTTCTGTCATTGCTGTTCTCAGTTGTTCCCATTTAGTATCGATTGTCTTGGTGGTGATATCGTTGTCAATTTTGCCTAAAGCATCGAAATAGTTGTTCATTTTGACATTATATTCCTCCTTTATATCATTTGATTGCAGTCTGTGTACATCTATTCTTCTATTTTTATTCTGTTGGTATAACTTCTTCAGTTTAATTCTCAGTTTAGCTATGCAGAGGTTATGATCGCTTCCGATCTCTGCACCTCTGTATGCTCTGACGTCTTGAACTGATGAGCGAAATTTAGCGCTTATGCAGAAGTGATCTATCTGGTTCTTAGTTCTGCCATCAGGTGAATTCCATGTTATCTTGTGGATATTCTTATGTGGAAAGATGGTGTCTGCCACAACGAGGTTTGATATTTCACAAAGTTCTAGAAGTCTTTCGCCATTTTGATTCATACAGCCTATTCCATGAGTACCGAGATATCTTTGTACTCCATCGTTGTTGTCACCTACTTTGGCGTTAAAATCACCCATGACTGCTATTATGTCATGCTTGGGTATTGTGTTGATGGTACTTAGAAGTGCTTCATAGAAGTCATCTTTTGTGGTATCAAGAGCGTCGTTAGTTGGTGCATAACATTGTACAATTGAGAGCTTGAAAAATCGTGTCTGAAATCTAGCTAATATTAGCCTCTCATTGATAGGTACCCAGCTGATAAGCGATGCTGCTGCTTTCTGTGTCATTAGGATGGCTACTCCCTCTGTGTGACGATTATCATTACTACCAGAGTATATAATTTGCTTTTTTTCTTCTATATAGATAATAAGTGCAGAGCCATGATTTATTTTTTGAGTATTGATGGTATGCCTCAAGCTAAGGTTCAGCAATGAGGTAGCGTTACAATTCGCTTCAAAAAATTATTTTTTTGGACATTTATTAACATGTAGACTTTGAATATGTATACAGGGCTGTAATGATGGTATGTTAAGTATAGGATGGGATTGCTAGATGATGGAACACAAATGTCTCCCTATGGGATACATTTGTATGGCCCCGGGTTGTATGTCACCGTTCACTTTGCTAGGAGCATTATAAAATGCTCAAGCAGGAATTATAAGCGGTGATTTGGTTTTGGTTAAGAGGGAAAGTATGAAAAAATGGTTTAAGAAATAAGAATGGATTTGAATAAAGACTATTTGTCTTGCTGAAGGGGGGATAATATGAGTGAAGTAATGCTTTGGTCAAAGGGAGAAGACTCTAATTATTAAGGTCAGGGGAGGAAAGTGCTTAATTACACTTAAGTAGATTTGGTGAGTTGGTAATTATGGTTTAGAAAATGTACATATAAGAATTGTATAGCAAGCTTTAGAGAAGACAATATAAGGTTAAGTCAAATATGCAAAGGGAGACAATGGTTAATTACCTCCCTTATATGATTAAGTGAGTTGAGAGAAAAAATATGCACGTGAAAAGTCTGAGTGAAGTTTACCAGGACAACGGATGACACTTCACTGAGTTGTTTACACAGCGGATAAGCGTGAACATTTTTCAGCTGAGCGAAGAATAGGAGGAACCAATGAATTTACCGTAAACAAGGACAGATGAGCTAGTAATGATTTTATAGAGGAGAACTCATTTAGACGCGCTGTTGAGCGGTCGCATTTTTTCGGAGGAAGCAGTCCTGGTTAAGGACGTAGAGTGGCAGGAATGTGTTTTCTGCCAGGCTCAAGTTACATTTCTGTGAGAAACAGAATGAATACTTCTGAAGAATCCTATAGACCTAGTTAGAGTAGTAGAATCTATTCACTTATGAAAGACAGAACTGTGTTTAAAATATAAGTTTAGTGATAAGGGGTGATAGTAAGAAAAATGAGTGTTGTGAGGATTCGGTGCAACCAAAGTAAGTAGGTCCTTTGACTCATAACTTTTGATAGACATTGAATAGAATTATTTCAGAAGTTGAAATAAGGTATTACAAGGTTAACGACGCTTACAACTAAGTGAGCGCAGAATAAGGAGAAACGAAGCTGAAATTACAAAATTGACTATGATGTGAATAAACTGAGACTAAGTCAGCAGCTGAGAAGTTTTACAGAAGAACATGGATTTAATAGCCGTGTTGGGCTATTGTATAATGAATTTTGCAACATCAACTGCTACAAGTAAGATGAGTAAGCAATTGAAGTTTGATTGTATTTACAGGATGAAACATGAGCTCTCTAGCAGGTATAAGTATGAGAATACCGCAACAGGTGTACCCAATGTATTAATTTGCATATATGAGTTTTAAGATGATGGTATTTGAGTAAATTGAGTCAAATCTGACAGGATTAGTAGATGAAGGAAACCAACTCAGGAAAGAGTTGATGAAAGGCTTGGGAAAAGCCAGAATAAATATAAAAACCTTAAGGGAAGAAAATAGGTATAAACCATATCTGATAATGTTCTCAGGTAGAGAGCTATATATATATATATATATATATATATATATATATATATATATATATATATATATATATATATATATGTATATATGTATATATATATATATATATATATGCATAGGTACATGAATGTGCCCAGGAGGAATGGGACATACCAGAGACAGTTAGGAAATGTTTGTACCTGGAATTTGTACCACATGCCTCTGTTATGATGAACTTATGAGATGTAAATAAAATGTTTGTTTTGATGGAACGTTCTTCAAGTTGGGTTAAGTCTCTAAAAGGTTGTTGAGTGCTAGAGTAACCAAGGTACTGGATATAAAGAAAATAACTGCTATACGAAGTTGTCACTTAAGTAACATCATAAGAAGGGATGGAACGAGTTTAGGTTGGAAGTTTTGAGAGAATATCATCCAGGAATCAATAACTCTGGCGGTGAGGGCCAGTATTAAGATATACTCTTACTTGGAAGATAGGTCAATGGATCAAATTGACAAATAGAAGGTAGACAACTAGGCCTGCCCCAGTCACCTAGTTTACTTTAAAAGAAGAACCACCACAGTGACATATTATTAATTGGTGCCTTCTTGGACCAGTCTTAATCAACACACCGGCACTGTCACATATTATTAATTGGTGCCGCAACCAGTCCTAGGACATATACAGGGCACACGGTCACATAATATCACTAATTGACACTGTCACATATTATTAATTGATGCCGTAACTAGCTCACGGCACTGTCACAGTTGGGTCTGGTAGATAGTCGGTGTTGGGTCTGGTAGATAGTCGGTGTTGGGTCTGGTAGATAGTCGGTGTTGGGTCTGGTAGATAGTCGGTGTTGGGTCTGGTAGATAGTCGGTGTTGGGTCTGGTAGATAGTCGGTGTTGGGTCTGGTAGATAGTCGGTGTTGGGTCTGGTAGATAGTCGGTGTTGGGTCTGGTAGATAGTCGGTGTTGGGTCTGGTAGATAGTCGGTGTTGGGTCTGGTAGATAGTCGGTGTTGGGTCTGGTAGATAGTCGGTGTTGGGTCTGGTAGATAGTCGGTAGGTTCTGGATAGTCGGTGTTGGGTCTGGTAGATAGTCGGTGTTGGGTCTGGTAGATAGTCGGTGTTGGGTCTGGTAGATAGTCGGTGTTGGGACTGGTAGATAGTCGGTGTTGGGTCTGGTAGATAGTCAGTGTTGGTTCTGGAAGATAGTCGGTGTTGGGTCTGGTAGATAGTCGGTGTTAGGTCTGGTAGATAGTTGGTGTTGGGTCTGGTAGATAGTTGGTGTTGGGTCTGGTAGATAGTCGGTGTTGGGTCTGGTAGATAGTCGGTGTTGGGTCTGGTAGATAGTCGGTGTTAGGTCTGGTAGATAGTTGGTGTTGGGTCTGGTAGATAGTTGGTGTTGGGTCTGGTAGATAGTCGGTGTTGGGTCTGGTAGATAGTCGGTGTTGGGTCTGGTAGATAGTCGGTGTTGATTAAGTGTTTGAAAAGTACTTTGCTGAAGGCGTGCTCGGTGGTGTGGCTGTTATTGGTAGTGTGGAAGGCTGTTCTATAGGTAAGCCCTGGGAACATCACCACACATCATCCACATAGAGAGACAATAAATAAAATGGTACGCTCGCCTCGTTATCAGCAGCCAAATAAGCCACCATCACAGGTCGACAACAGCAGTAGTTCAGGATACACTCATTCATTCAGATCTCATTCTGCTGGCTGTAGCGCATGCAGATGGTTCGCTAACAGGAAGCTGCACCTTAGACTTCATGTGTTCTTCCATTAGTGGTTTTTGTCACAATTTGTTAGACATAATGAGGTTACCATTCATCAGCAAAACATCATATTTGTCGTCTCTTTATTAGTCTCCCCGGAGATATCCAGGAATGACACGGGGAAATACATCGCCTGGGAACGTCTACAAGGTAATAGATACACAAAGATGGTAAAATCCTGAGAAACGTAGTATGTCGCTAGTCAAGGTAACATGCCTGACACGAAAACACACACTATTTCTTAGTAAGTCACTTCATATTGTATATCGACAGTAGAAATAACATAGTAAGTATAAACATGGCAGGACATTAGCCAAGGTAACAGGTCTGACACCAGAACACAAACTATTTACCAAGTCACCTCACAGTGTATGAGGATAGAAAAAAAACAACAAAGTACAGTCCTGCTAAACAGGACGCACTCATAAAAATGTTATATAGCTGTGATATAAACCACTCACAGTGTAGTGCGCGCGCGTAGTAATTGGGCCACGCAAATAACACACGCGATGGATGTTCTAGAAGGAGCGAAAACACAAATATAAAACACAACTATTTCTAGGCTTTATTGTGGCCCAGTAATATATCTTCCTCTTTAAGATGTTGTGGTAAAAAGGTAAGGAACCACGGGCACAATGGCGATGACAAGATGGTGCTGTTAAACGACAGACGCCATAATGATTACAAGATGGCGCGGCTACATATTCTCTGCCTGATTTTGTTGTCGTCCCGACTACTGCATTAAGCTTGGCGCTTCAGTTGTAATCTCTCAGAACGTCTCGGGGCAGGACCCTCTATCGGCTGCAGGGCATACCAGCCTGGTTCGGGCATTAAACCAGGGTCTCTCTCCTCTGGCACAGCTGGTGCCTCAGGTAGTCCTAGTGTCGCATCTACCAAATCTGGAGAATCATCTTTGTCTTCATTTCGTCTCAGTTCGTTGCCAGTGACTCTAATGCTCGGACTCGCTCTATCTGTTCGTTGGATGACTTATGGACCCCCTGCCATTGTAGGGGCACTAACAACAATGTACTCCTCTTCTGACCCCATGTCACGAATTTTGGATCTTTCAGCGTAGTGCATTTTTTTCCTCACCAATTCTCCCACCTGTAGTGGAACAGAACACGGCACCTTGTCACATCTCTCTTTCCGCATGTTGCCAACTTCTGCAACTGTGCCTCTGCTCTTACGTGCGTTTCTCGTAACCTGGAAAAGTGCCCTTCAAGCCACTGGTCAACCGTAGCTGGTTCTTCTTCACCTGATGAATGGCCCAATATGAAATCGATGGGCATTTTCGGCTCCCTCCCAAACAAAAGATAGTAAGGGGAGTGATAAAGTCCATATTGATAAGTGCCACCACATTGATAAACGGTTATTTTTTGTGATATTGCTCGTCCAGTCACAATATTCTTTAAATGGGTAAGGTTACCGACTGTTGGGGCCCTGACAAGGTGTACTGTTAGATGCGTATATTCTGATGGAATGAGTGAGTGTAAACATCAATAATGAAGACGCGAATGGATGACAGTTCTACAGGTACACAGGAAACTCACTCCAATCACATGTAGAAGTCAAGGATGGCTGGAACTACTGTGGTCGTTTCATACTGTTTAATTGGACGCACACACTTGGACAGTACGAGTATAGTTACAGGAAAACAGGTCGACATATATCCTCATAATTTTCTGGATGTGTTAACCCACCAGTATTGGGTTTTCTTTATAACTGTGATCTCTTAATCATCACCTGATAATAAGGGGCATCCCTGTTCTCTGATCGACAAAAAATAGGATCCAAAATGGCTTCTGGTTCCAGTGAGCATTACTCACTATACAAATGCATAGTAAAGCTTCAATAAAGGCTTTGTTCATGAACACAAATGTTTCTACAAGAATCAGCATATTATTTCATCATAACTGCTGCATACAATCATATTCAGTGCTGCTAGGTAACATGTCATCCCGACATATTGATATAGATAATCATCATGTAGGCGTCTGCCCATCTAAGCCTAGCAAGCAAAAGTTCAGCAAAAAAGTTCTTTTACCTGGGCATGGGAAATACACTAGCAGAACACATACGCCCTCTCCTGGCGTTAGAGAATAAACACTGGGGAACTCATAGACTTAATAATCATATCAGAAACTATCTTCTTCCCCATAATAGATCACAGCGATTACAAACTTCGCACTGGTCTCCGACATGGCATTCACCAGGCATTCCATCATCACGGAAGACCCTTTTTCCTATTCGCATGCGCAGAAACTGCCTGACCCCATAGTTCAGTACAAGGAAAAATAGTCCCACATAGACATACAAAGATATCACGATATAAGACCGAATCGTCTGAAATAGACACGGAGTAAACATAGACTCGGACCATAAACATTCCTGCATAAACCTACGCAAGAACAATCTGTTTCTGGCCCAACAAGGAACAGACCAACAAAATCTAGATTCATACGCCAAATTCGATATCCAGGGGAGATAACCCATATAACAAAAGTATCAATCAATCATGGGTGATATATCTTTGGCCAGGAAAGTATCCTGATTCTAAAAAAAAAATACTTTCTCTCAGACAAATAAATATTATAATAACTACATACATTACCACCAGTAATCTGTTGGTAACAGACTACCGCAACCCCCGGGGGAAAAAAATGAAATTTTTTTTTTTCATCTGAGAGCAACATACAATAGGCTCACAACGCACGAATAATGCGCAGATGACTAATAAGAGCAATTTATAATGTCAAATTAAGGTAAAGTCGAAGCATAGATCGACTTGTGAGAATATATCTCAACATCTCAGAGAAAGCATTTCTCTTAAGTATAAATATTTCCAGGGAGGTGCCACTAACGTATACTACAATGCTGGCAATGACACAATGCATATAACAATTTCATATTTAAGCACTATAAGTACATGATTGACAAAGAAGAAAAATCATCAAAGAACAGGGGTGAATATATATCAATGAACGTAGTGATAATAGTGATACAATCACTATATTACAAATTACAATGTGTATCTATCTTGATATAGAAAAAGAACTGTTGTAGAGTTAGATGTGTTAAGAAGTCCAAGACCCAACAGTTAGGTGGAATCATGTGGGCATCTAGACAAAATGTCTGCCATCACATTATCTGATCCACGGATAGCTCGTACCGAGAAATGAAAAGGTTGAAGAGCAATTGCATATCGAATAGACCTCGAGCTCTTCAAATTCTTACTCTGTATAGCCGTAAGCGCTTTCTGGTCGGTTTCTACTATGAAATGTGCGCCTAGAAGGAATCTTTGTAGTTTGAGAATTGACCAGACCATAGCCAATAGTTTACGGTCTAAAACCAAATAATTCCTTTCTGCAGCATTAAGTTTTCTGGAGATATACATTACAGGATGCAGAGTTCCAGAATACTCTTGCATTAGTGCCGCACCAATCCCAGTTGATGAAGCGTCACTACGAAGAACAAATGTCTTATCCGTAGTAGGTAACACTAAAATAGGTGGTGTTGAAAAGAAATTTTTAATCTTATCCAAAGAGGATTGGCATTCCTGTGACCAGTGGACCATATTAGGCGACCCTTTCTTTAGTAGTGTAGAAAGAGGTGAAATAATAAAGGATAGATTCGGAATGAATCTCCCATAAAATTGAATAAGACCTAAGAGACTTCGCACCTGCTTTTTAGTCATAGGGATAGAGATGTTAAGTATCTTAGTGATATTATGGTCCTCTGTCTTTAGGAAACCATGACCAACTCGATGGCCTAGGAAAGAAATTTCGCTAAAACCAATGCAGGCTTTAGAGGGTTTCGCTGTCAGGTTATACTCGCGTAGAGTAGACAGTAATTCAACTAACCCCGAATAGTGATCTTCCCAAGTATCGCTGAAAAGACAGATGTCGTCTAGGTACGCAATGACATCTGACCGATAAGATAGGATTCGACGCATCATGCGTACGAATGTAGCTGGTGCGTTCATAAGGCCGAAACTTGTCGCTGTTCTCCTAGAGATAAATCAGGAGAGACAGTAACATTTTTCCATGATTCACTAGAATGAAGTGGAATCATCGGAAGAGGAAGATTTACATCTGAAAAACTTGTTTCCTCATCCTGTATTACGGATAGTGATGAGTAATGACCATGTTGGACTGGTGAATCGTCCGTTGCCTGGAAAATAGGCTGTAAATAATCCGGACGTTCATGGAATTCCGTAAGCATATTGATGTGGAAGGTTTTATGCTTTCCATCAATATCGGCAATGTAGTCAACATCGGAAATTTTCGAGATTATATCGTACGGACCTTTCCAAGAAATAAGAAGTCTGTTTTCCCTACAAGGTAGCAAAACAAATGCTTTGTCACCAGGACAAAGTTGTCGTAAGGTTCTTTTCTTATTGGCAAATTATCTTGCCTTCTGTTTAGCAAATTCAGAAGAAGAAGTTGCCAATTTGCATGCTTCGATAATCTTTTGTCTCAGCGCGATGACATATTCATAAGAAGATTTTGTGTCATCGGTAATATTATCAGCGGTTATGAGATCCTGAAGCAAAGACATAGGGCCGCGCGGTCGCGCGCCAAAGACAAGTTCAAAGGGAGAAAATCCTGTATGTTCATTGGGGACCTCTCTGTAAGCGAAGAGGGCCGCGGGTAAAACCCTGTCCCAATCTTGAGGATGATCCTCAGTTATCTTCCCTAGTAAGTTTTTGAGTGTTCTATTTAGCCATTCGACCATCCCATTGGACATAGGATGATAGATACTACTCAAAGATCTCTCTATCTGCAGAGTAGACATTACTTGAGACATGGTATCCGATATTAGTTGGGTGTCATGGTCTGATAATACCTCTCCGGGAATCCCAGACGAGAAAATATAAGCCAAAGAGCATCTGCAATGTGAGCAGTAGTAATGCTCTTCAGAGGAATAGCCTCTGGCCAACGTGTGCACATATCAACACACGTCAAGATAAACTGATGTCCTCTAGCAGATTTGATCTTAAATGGACCAATGATGTCTATCGCCATTTTCTGAAATGGTCGAATAAGAATGTCTGCAGCCTGAATAGGTGCAGCATGGCGTGGACCTTTGGATTTGACCTCTTGACATACTTTACAAGATCGACAATAAATCCGTATGTCCTTGTTCACAAAAGGCCAAAAGAAAGCCGCAAGAACTCTTGACTTTGTATGGGAAAACCCATATGTCCAGCACACTGAGAGTCGTGAGCGTGCTGCAAAATTTTAACTCTCAAATTCTTGGGCACAAGAATCTGAGAATGACTTGACTTAGTGGAGTCTTGCACCATACGTACAAGTACGCCATTCTTCATTGTAATCCAAGATTTACGCTTTGTATCTTTATTCGAATCACCTTTTGTTGCAAGAGTGAAGAATTTCTTTAGAGTCGGATCATCTTCTTGCTGTTTTATAAACGAGTCACGAGAAATTACCAAGGCATCATCTTGGTTATGCACTTCATTATCTTCAGTAGATGAAGTTTGAGGCATATTAAGAGCTTGAGCTCTAGTGACTACAGCATTAGCAGTTTGCATATTTTGTTTTTCCCAAACGGAAATTTGTTGTGGAGTGCATTCTTTGACTCCGTGAATACGACCGATGATAAGATCAGCGATCGGATTCGGCAGAAGACATGCGTGTACATCTCCTGTAAAGAAAGGAGTAGCAATCTTAATGATAGCAGTAGAGTATTTCTCTAAGGTGCCGCCAAATGTTACACATTTGACTACTTTTCCTGTGGCACGAGAAGGATCTACAAGTGACTGCCTAACACCAATTGTGGTGCACCCAGAATCAAAAAGAACTGAGACTGGATTGTCATTTACTAAACCTTTATGTAAGACAAGAGAACCTCTTCCATCATGCGCAACTGACGCAGGAAGAGCGGGAAGAGGATGGCCACAACTTAAAGTGGACACCGTAGTTGGTTCAAATAATGTTTTGCATTGGGGGCACTGAGATGCTCTCCCAAAATCAAAAGCGGAACATGCCATATTATTAGCATCATTATTATCTTTAGTCTGCTTATAGGCTTCATGTGACTCTTGCTGTGCAGAGTTTGCCTGATAATGTGATTTATGTTTTTTGTATTGTGATCTACCTCGATTATTATTGCCTCTGTAATCATTATTGTTTCCTCTATTGTAACCCCTATTTGGGTTTGAGTCATAGTTCTCATGGTTACCATTATCATATTCATTATAACGAGTATCTCTATAACTATGGTCTTGTTGTCTCCATGATGGATGACTTGGATAGTTCCTATAATGACTTCCTCTGCGGAAATTCCTATAATTATGACCACCCCTGAATCGAGGGCTGTCGGCTCGTCTCCAGTACTTCGCAGAAGAACCCTGAAATGATTGGTTACCTTGGTTTTGATAACTATTATGGTTACCCTTTTTATCAAACCTGCTTTGTGGTCCCTGAAATTTGTGTGAATAATTAGGGGTGTTTGGTGTTGCTGAAGCAACTGGCATACTTTTCTTAACCTTAGCATTGCTAATAGCTACGTCCGGATGTGCCGTGACGTATTGGGTACAATATTGCTCCATTTCTTTTAGTGTCTTGGGTTTACGCTCATGTAGGAATTCAAGGAATGGTTTATTTACACTTGACATAATCTTGTCCCTGAGCAACAAGTCCATAAGGGCTTCATATGTCTTTTCTGTTTTGGACAACTCGATCCAACGATTAAATGTAAGACGTGTCCTTGCAGTGAATTCTGAGAATTCTACCCCTGATTCAGGTACCATTTTCTTAAACAAAAGACGGTAACCTTCCTCTGTTAATTGATATTTTTTCAATAAGGCTGCTCAGATAACATCATAATTATCCTGGTCAGCCTCTTCTACCAAGCTTAAACTAGTCAGAGTGTCACCTTTCAGTATCTCTGATAACTGATTAGCATATTGTGATCTATCTACATTATGATTTCGACAAGAACGTTCAAATCTATCTAGCCACACTGTTATGTCGTCACTGGATGGATTAAATGATGGTAGCTTGATCTTATAAATAAAAGGTTTACCACTACCACCAGATGATTGATTAACATTACCCATGTTTGTCAACTTCAATTTTTCTAACTCAAATGCTAACAGTTTTTCCTCATGTTCCCTTTTTGCCTTTCTCTCTTCGGCTTCTCTTTGTAGTCTTTTTTCTTCTTTTTCCATTTCCATCTGGATTCTCCTTTCCTCCACCTGCATCTGGAATTTCTTTTGTTCAGCTTCCAATTCCATTTTTTTCTCCTCAGCTTTTTGTTTTTTCTCTTCATCCTTCTGTGCTTTGGCATAATGAGAAAGTGCAAACTCTTTTAACTCCTCAGGAGTCATCCCAAGGGCTCTCCCTTGCCCAATGAAGTAGTCTAAAGTTGCCATACTATTTAATAATATGTGGCTATTATCACTGAAATAACCAATTTATTTCAACCAAACAGGAGCAAGTTTTTAACAAAAACTTGTATAATCAGCTCCCTATATCCCAATCTCTGTGGGAAACAAGCCTTTAAATAAGGTCTTGTATAATCAACTGTGTACCTCTAATAATAGCAATTAATCATCAATTGATTCTTTCTCATACGTTCACTACACAGCTAGTAGTGTATGATCAAATATATTTTATATGACGTATGTCAATCAAGAACACAAACAAAACAATTATAAAATACAACATGAAAACATTCGCAGAAATCAAATAAGTTAAATCGAAAACAGAAGAAAATAATCACAGAACCTGTGATGATAACTGCGCCGTAATAAACAAAACAAATAACGCCACAGTGTATAAATATACAGATGTATAGAATTGAATGATAGGAAAGATGAGACCTACAATTATACAAACAAATCAAAACAAAACTAAAGAACAGAAAACATATTACAAAAACAACGATAAGCACAGTCGTCACAGCTAACAACAAATAGCAACAGATGTTGCATGCAAATTTTCAATTAAGAAAATTGCCCTCTACAGACCACTAATATAAGCCCTATGTTACTTGGGAAATCTTATATTAGTCACCTCACCAACCGCCCACGACATAGACACACACATAATATGTAAACATTTAAACATAAATTCATAAATACATATATATCATATAAATGCAATGTGTTGTAGAGAAGGTTCAGATGTTATATAATGCAAAGTTTCTAATGTAAAGAAAATGAACTGCCACATTAATAAACACTAAATTTTTTTGAACTAAACTATTACAATGTTCAATGTATAGAGCAGTTCAAGAAGCTCCAACGTTGATGGTTCCAATAACTAACACACGTAGGACTTCTGACTTGTACTGCATTTTTTCCAAAAAAGTTAAACGTATGTTTGCAACCCGCTGTGATGTCCAACGAAAAAATGTCAATACGCGCTGACCTAGTTTCAGTATTCGCTTGATAGGTCACGTGAGGAACTGTTGACAAAGTGCAGACTCTCACTGCTGGTGTGTCGTATCAGGCGTCATGGAAACGATCTGGTATGAGTAGCTGACTTCCATGTGGTGTCTACTGTGCTGGTTAGCCCTAGAAAGCTGGCCTACCACATTGATAAAGTCCATATTGATAAGTGCCACCACATTGATAAATGGTTATTTTTTGTGATATTGCTCGTCCAGTCACAATGTTCTTTAAATGGGTTAGGTTACCGACTGTTGGGACCCTGACAAGGTGTACTGTTAGATGCGTATATTCTGATGGAATGAGTGAGTGTAAACATCAATAATGAAGACGCGAATGGATGACAGTTCTACGGGTACACAGGACACTCACTCCAATCACATGTAGAAGTCAAGGATGGCTGGAACTACTGTGGTCGTTTCATACTGTTTAATTGGACGCACACACTTGGACAGTACGAGTATAGTTACAGGAAAACAGGTCGACATATATCATCATATGGTTGATCAATGGTCTACAATCTTAAGTTGGCATTCATGTTGAAGAACATTACAATGGAACATCCGCAGACAAGCACTTAGATTTCCACTGTTTATACATATAATCATCAGGCCTTACTGACCGAGCATGTCAGTTAATAAATAATGTTCAAGCATGACTCCTAGACAGAACCTCTTTTGTAGCGAAGATTTCTTTCGGTAAAGTTCAGCAAATATTTCTGAAGACAATGTTAACCCACCAGTATTGGGTTTTCTTTATAACTGTGATCTCTTAATCATCACCTGATAATAAGGGGCATCCCTGTTCTCTGATCGACAAAAAATAGGATCCAAAATGGCTTCTGGTTCCAGTGAGCATTACTCACTATACAAATGCATAGTAAAGCTTCAATAAAGGCTTTGTTCATGAACACACATGTTTCTACAAGAATCAGCATATTCTTTCATCATAACTGCTGCATACAATCATATTCAGTGCTGCTAGGTAACATGTCATCCCGACATATTGATATAGATAATCATCATGTAGACGTCTGCCCATCTAAGCCTAGCAAGCAAAAGTTCAGCAAAAAAGTTCTTTTACCTGGACATGGGAAATACACTAGCAGAACACATACGCCCTCTCCTGGCATTACAGAATAAACACTGGGGAACTCATAGACTTAATAATCATATCAGAAACTATCTTCTTCCCCATAATAGATCACAGCGATTACAAACTTCGCACTGGTCTCCGACATGGCATTCACCAGGCATTCCATCATCACGGAAGACCCTTTTTCCTATTCGCATGCGCAGAAACTGCCTGACCCCATAGTTCAGTACAAGGAAAAATAGTCCCACATAGACATACAAAGATATCACGATATAAGACCGAATCGTCTGAAATAGACACGGAGTAAACATAGACTCGGACCATAAACATTCCTGCATAAACCTACGCAAAAACAATCTGTTTCTGGCCCAACAAGGAACAGACCAACAAAATCTAGATTCATACGCCAAATTCGATATCCAGGGGAGATAACCCATATAACAAAAGTATCAATCAATCATGGGTGATATATCTTTGGCCAGGAAAGCATCCTGATTCTAAAAAAAAAAATACTTTCCCTCAGACAAATAAATATTATAATAACTACATACATTGCCACCAGTAATCTGTTGGTAACAGGGAGTAACCCGTAAATGCATGGGGAGTAGCGTTGTAGACTGCAAGGACCTCTGCCAGGTGGTCAGACTATCTCCGTTTACCATTGGTGAACAATGGCCTTAAGAGAGGATGCAATGTCCTGTTAAACCGCTCACACTGGCCATTTCCAGGAGGATTGTTTTTATGTCGTTCGACTTTTCTCGACGCCATATACTCTGCACAGTTCGGATATGATAGCTGTTTCGACATTTCTACCCTGGTCGGAATGGAGCCTCTGCGGCACACCTAGGTACAAAAACCACTTTTCTACCAACGCTCGAGCCACAATGGTTGCTTTTTGGTCTCTGGTTGGGACGGCAACTGCAAACTTGCTAAATACATCAGTTATAATGAGTACATTCTCGTAGCCTCGTGCGTCTCTTTCCAGCAGCGTAAAATCCATTGCGACTACTTCAAAAGGCTTGGATGCCAGCAGGTTACCCGATGGACCTTGGATCTTGAGATGCGGAGCTTTTGCTATATTGCATCTACTGCACCTTCTGCAGAATATCTCTACATCATACGTTATGCCATCCTAGAAACACCTGTTCCTCAGTATCTGCAACATGCAGTCACGACCCTGGTGGCCAGTTTTGTGCTCTGCCTCCATGACTCGCGATTTTAAAGATTCTGGAACCACAAGTTGCGTGATCTTAGTCCCATTTTGTCCGCTTACTGTCCGATACAGCAAGCCTCCAATTAGTGTTAAGCGCCTACGCTGCCTTAGTAGCTTCTTTTCTTGCTTTAATAATCTCCTCATCTCCTCCTTGGGCAATCTAGTACCATCTCTCATAATTCTGGAGACTGTCATAATATCAGTATCAGCCTCCTGCAATGCTAACAGTTCTTCAAGAGAATAGGTGGGAAACGTTAGTGCCGCACCTGTACCTGGATCCGGGCCTGGTGCATGTCCCATCTCCACTGCTCCCCACATGGCCCTTAAATCCATATTCTGCAGCAAACCTAACCTTGGGGGTATAGCTGTTGGGTTGGCTGGTACTAATGCTATGTGACTGATGGCGACATCATCATCTTCATCAGTGTGTTCTGGATTCTCTATAGGATACCGAGAGAGGTAGTCAGCATTTCCGTTCGCTCTACCTGCCTTGTGTTTGATAGAGTAATTGAACATCGACATCTGTGCTATGCACCTCTGTTCGATTGCCCCAAGCTTAGACTTTTGCCACAGAGCCAAATTCCTGTTGTCGGTAAACACCTCAACTTGAACACCGAGCAGATAACTCCTGAACTTTTCCGTCATAGCTCATTTCATACTTAGCAACTCTAGTTTCATTGAACTTTTGGCATTTATCTCTGATGGTCGCAGAGTGCGACTGGCATATGTTAACACCTTTTTCTTGCCATCTTGCACTTGTGACAGCACGGCTCCCAATCCCTGGTATGAGGAATCCACTTCCAGTATAAAGAGCACAGAAAAATCTGGGAAACCAAGAAGAGGAGTAGACGTAAGCATAGCTTTCAACTGCTTAAAGGCAACATCACACTCTTGGGTCCACAGTTCTCCTATGGTAGTTTTCCTGGACCTTCGTTTACCCTGTGGATCTTGGTCTTCATTTAACTGAGCAACCAGTTCATGCAGTGGGCGTGCTATAGTGGCAAACCCGGGCACAAACCTCCGATAATAACTGGCAAGACCGAGGAATGCACGTAACTCTGTCTGTGTTCTGGGTATTGATGCCTCTTTAATAGCCCGTATCTTATCCTCCATCGCTCCAATGCCCTCTTCAGATACCGTATGACCCAAAAATTCCACTTTTGGCTTGCAGAAATGACATTTAGCTGCATTCAACTTCAGGCCTAGTTGCTGCTACCGCTGGAACACTGTTTCAAGCCGCTGCAGGTGTTCTGTAAAGCCGGTTGAGTACACAAGAATGTCATCTAGATAGACCAGTAACAGCTGGAACATCATATCGTGCATGGAACTCTGCATCAGTCGCTGAAAAGCACTGGTTGAATTAGCTAGTCCCATGGGCATCCTAGTGTACTCATACAATCCAAATGGTGTGGCGAACGCTGTTTTCTCTTGATCCTCTGCCCTCATAGCTACCTGGTAGTAGCAACTTGCTAGATCTAGTGAAGAAAATATTTTCGCTCCTCCTAAAGCATCTAAATATTCCTCCACACGGGGAAGAGGGTAGGCGTCCTTTTTGGGTCTTGGCATTGACAGCTCCGAAGTCTAACATAATCGCAATTTGCCATCTTTCTTCCTCACGAGCACAATAGGCGAAGCCAAGAGGCTTGAACTTTCTCTTACAATTTGTTTGTAGAGGAGACCCCGAAGGTGGTCCTGCACTTCTCTGTAGAAAGCTGGAGGAATTCGCCTGTAGGGTTGTTTTACTGGATCGAATGAGATACCTTACTTGTATACCCTACATCATTCTCGTCTTTAGCGAACAGGCTGTCATATTGTTGTAGTAACTTCTGTAGTTGGCGCTTTTCGTCTTGACTGCCATCAAACCCATTTAAAACAACTGGGCTGCAAACAGGAACCTTGGCTGGGCATCCTGGCTGCGCAGATATCTCCACTTCCTGGGCTCCAACAACTCTGAAGTGTCTCTCATAGTCCGCGCATGGCTCATAAATTTCTCCAACTTGAGTACCCCTGACCAATAAAAGGTCTTCATCTCCAAGATTTACTGCTTGGATCTCACAGAAACCTTCTTTGAGTACAGTTCGTGTCTGACATATAAACAGCTTTTTATGGTCTAAGTCTCTTGAGGGTTCAAAAAGCACTGTCTTCTCTGATCTGAATCCTCTTTTACATTTCACCTATATGGTAGCGATCGATCGAGCTGGTATGTGAGTTTTTCTTCCTCCTGCAACCCACACCTTCATTCTATCTAACCTTGTCTCTTGTGTACATTTTCTTGGAGCTTGCCATTTGAGGAAGCGGTGGATGTTTTTTACTTCCGCCAGTATGTTGGTGCCTATTATACCAGGCGCTTTGTCAGGCCCATTGACACTAATAACGACATAGATGTCACAGTTCTTGACATGACACTCCCAAATCTTGACGTCAACCACTAGATGACCAGCACATGGAATTGTGACACCATTGGCAGCAGTTAGTCGTACCCATTTACTTTCATACAGGGCCAGATCTCCAAAAAGCTGCTGAAAGCACTGTTCCGTAAAAGTTGAAACTTGTGAGCCCGTGTCAAGAATACACCTGACTTTCTTTCCTGCTATTAGTACATCACATTCCGGTCAACCACCAACCCACCTTCTTTATCTTTGAGTCATTCTGTTCCTCTTCTGTAACCTGACTCCCAGCCGCAGAGGGGTCTAGTTTAATGCATGTGGACACCGATTATGTACGTGGCCTAGTCCTCTGCATCTAAAACAGCGAACTGTCCTGGTCCGTCTCCCCTGCTTCTGAGACATCGCATCAATTTTAGCCTGTAATTGAGCCACCTGTGCTCTCAGCCACTCCACTTCTGCGTTTAATGCATATGTATATGGTACCGTCTCTGTATTTACTACTTCGACGCTGGCAACACCAGCCCCAGAAGCGTGTTCAGTCTCTAAAAACTGTAGGGCATAGTCCCTCACTGACGTGAACGATGCTGTAGGCTCTTTAATGATCATTTCCTTTGTCAACTTCCTTAGTAGATCATCTCTAAGACAAGCAGCAAACTGGTCCCGAAGGAAGGACGGCTCCAAGGGAGTGATATTATTCGGTTTTTGTGCTCTTACAACACTTTCGAACACCTCGTGAATGCGATGGGAGAATTCCCAAAGAGACTCCCTTGCACCTTGCCGGGTAGAGTAAAAAATGGCCATTAGCTCTGGGATGCTTCGACGCTCTCCATACACCTTAAGAATGGAATGTAGCATCGCTTCTGGGTCATCATCCTCAGTCTGAATCCTCAGCTCCCTACGGACACTCGGGGTGACACTGTCCCAAATAACATCCGCCTGGTCCTCTTTGCTCATCACCCCTACTCTCCAGGCGGCTCTCACCTCTCTGACATATTCCTCTGCCGTAGGACCTGTGCGCTCCCCAAAGCACCGCACTTTCTTGTGAGTAGGTATTATGATGTACCGTACTCGTTCTTGTTGACGATCCAGCCCTACTACAGGGTCATCCACCTCAGCCACATCTTCGTTATCCAATCTACCAGCAGCACGGTGCTGCGTGCCGCCATCTTGTTCCTAGTAGAATTGACTAGATATAGTGACAAACTGGATGATCCCGTCCTTTGCCTTGCACCGCTGGGTGTTTACAATATTTGCTCGATGTCACTGTCTGCCGATCCTGCCGACGACGCCAATTGTGATAGGGTGGGCGAGGGATGATGATGCTGTTGTGATATGTGATCTCTTTCTTTCACACTTGCACCTGACCCGAATAACAATAAAACTCTTCATTCTAAGGCAGGGGCTGTATTTATTTATACAACCCTGTCAGTGACAACACGCATATAAACGAATGCTAAACAAAACACCAAACAAACACCCAGCCAGTGCACAATTGCTAATGTGTTCAAGACATCTTCAGATCGACTCTGGTTTCTTTGGGGCGACTGACGAAGAAAAAGGCCTCTGCTGGCCAGCGCATTTCATTATATAGGCCGCTAGGCCTAACCACTCACAGTGTAGTGCGCGCGCGTAGTAATTGGGCCACGCAAATAACACACGCGATGGATGCTCTAGAAGGGGCGAAAACACAAATATAAAACACAATTATCTCTAGGCTTTATTGTGGCCCAGTAATATATCTTCCTCTTTAAGATGTTGTGGTAAAAAAGGTAAGGAACCACGGGCACAATGGCGATGGCAAGATGGTGCTGTTAAACGACAGACGCCATAACGATTACAAGATGGCGCGGCTACATAACTAACAAAGTACATAGAAACGTGG
This sequence comes from Oreohelix idahoensis, assembly GCA_024509875.1. NCBI lineage: Eukaryota > Metazoa > Mollusca > Gastropoda > Stylommatophora > Oreohelicidae > Oreohelix > Oreohelix idahoensis. The sequence continues at coordinate 103,459 of JAMPIV010010121.1, read as the reverse complement.
CATACACTTCGCCAAGGCCACATACCTAACAGAAGAATAGAAATGTTAGTCAGCATGGTGCTTCACAGCGTACTTGGAAAGGTGTACAAGTAGAACAGCAGATGACATGTGCACATCAGGAATATGTTACACAAATAACAAATTTAACTTGATTATAGAGCGGAGATTTATCTTATTTGATACTCACTACCACATTCTTATCACATTATCACATCCTTATCAACCGATACTAAATCAAATGGACTCTGCACAATTAAATATCACAATGGTGGAACATGCACACTGAAGTACAAACAACAAACACAGTTTTATCGATCGACACACTCAATCTGTGTGTGTGTGTATTACATTATTATACGTAAACAAACATTACAGCAAAAAGTCACAGAACTGAAGTTTTAATTTGAAAACTTGAATCACATTCTCCTGGATTGATTATGAGCGCGGAACAAAACACGTTGAGCATAAATGTAGACACGACTGTTGTCATGAGACGTAACTATAAGGTGACCATATTTTCAAAACCCTAATCCTTTACAAAATAGTAGATTTGACCTATTTCAATGCAAAAAATCGGGACAAAAGGGTAAAGAAAAGGTCAAAAGTCGGGACATGTCCCGGAAAAATCAAGTTGATGTCAATTAAAAATAATATACATTTTATATATACATTTGAATAACATTAATAACATACATTTTACTGTATAAATTTAACTACTTAAACTAACAAGAGAGAAAAACATCAATAATCCTTACCTAAGGTGAAGATGAGTTACTGTATGATCAAATCTATCAGAAAGCCACCAACACCAACGCAGGATGACTACCAAGCTATGAACAGATCAGAACAAATAGTCATTCTGCGCCTCAGAACAGGACACAACCGCCTCCGCAGCCACATGTATACAAAATTCAAGATTGGCAATTCAGCCATGTGTACATGTGGACAGGCACCCCAGACTGCGGAGCACGTACTTCAAGATTGCCCCGAATATGATATATTGAGGCAAACCCACTGGCCCAGAGAAGCAACACTGGAAAGCAAAACTTTATGGACCTCTGTGTATGACCTACAAAAGACAGTGAAGTTTATACAAGAAACAACATTGCAGATATAGACAATATAGTTCAAGCGAACGAAAGAAGAAGAAGATGAGTGGATTTTTATCAATAGGCCCTTCTTTGCAAGCAGCATCTTAAAAAAAAAAAAAAAAAAAACTCGACACGTTTCCTCACAGTTCACTTTGGTTGTCAACATAGCTTTCAAAGTTTCAACACCTAGCTGTGTTTTATCACGTGCTCATATAAGCTGTTCATCAAAGAAAACACTCTTTCTGTGGCAGCATTTGTCCCAGGTAGACAGAAAAAAAACTCTGCCAACTTCAAAATATTTGAAAATGTCACATTATTGTTTTTGAAGTGGGAAAAACCATTTCAATCCAACGTTTGTGGTAGCAATGTTTTTTTGGCACTCCATTCACTAATTTTCTGAGAAGTAACAAACTGCTTCATATAGACATATTCGTCATAAATTTCAGTTTCTGTAAAGTGGGCTGAAGGTAATGTTTGAATCACTAGTGATGATGATATCTCAATATCTGCCCAAATTGGTGTATTTCTGTTCAGCGTTATCCAGCTGTAAGATTCTAGGTCTTGAAAATTTTTTGCAGCCCATTTATTCAAATAATTGAAAGCTGTTTCATAGAACGAAGAAACGCTAGCATGAAACATTTTCACATCCTCCTTTGGAAGTCCTTCCATTTCCAGCTTTTCAAGGATTAGCTTAACTCTTGATGGCAAGAAACAGTCTTCCAGTTTGGACTTCAAAATAGTTTTCAACCTGTAGATGCTGTCAATGACTTCAAACACAGTGACCGTCTGTCCCTCTATTTTTTGCACTGCTTCGTGGACTGGAGAGGCCTGACTGTGAACAAAAACAAGCCATGCCTCAGACAGAGGATTTTCAAAGAATGTCTGTATAAAAACTGGGCATCTGTCTTGAGATTGAAAATATGATTTTAGAGGCAGGAACATCTGAAGTACCCTTTCAACAGCAGGCAGCAGAGCAAGCCACCTAGTCTGAGCATAACCTAAGATCATCTGGAAGTCTGTTTCCACAAACTGGCAAAACTCCTTGAGTCTTTCAACTCGTACTGTGTATGATTTGAAGAGTAGATAAATTTTAGCAATAATCAGCTCGACATCAACAGGTAGTACATCTGCAGTTGTTCGAACAGTGTTGTGGAAAACATGACCTGCACACCCAACTCCTATAAGACCATGTCCAAAGGTTTTTCTTGCAGTTTTTTTGAAAACATTGTTCTGTCCTTTCCTTTCAGCACCTCCAAAATTGGAATTTGTGTTGTCTGTGCATAAATCCAACTACTTTCCTGTCTAAACCATTTTCAGTTATGCAGTCATTAAGAAAACTACTTACGATATCAGATGTTTCACCTGGCAATGACTTTAACTCTAATATTTTAATTTTCACTCCATTACTGTGATCAAAGTATCTGACAAGCAAAGGAAAAATCTTGAATTCTTTGTGGTTGGATGCATCAGTCAGTACAGAAATAAATGTAGACTTTTCAAGGTCACACCTTAACTCATTTAGAATATGGGGTGCCAAGACGTTTCGAATAATGGCTTCTGTTTTCGTACGTGCACATGCAAATTTTGGTTCTAAAGTAACCTATAGTAATTTTGATGTGCAATCCATAGACCTGAAAGTATGATTGTGTAGCACTGTATGGTATGCAAAGGCGCCTTCTATAGCAGCTAATTGCTCTTCTTGGTCACCAATTTTATCAGCTCTGAAGAAAGTGGTTAAAGACGAGCTTGATGCTCCTGTAATGACGGCTCTCTTATGTTTCTCACTGCTTATGTGGTTCTTAATATCACCACGTCCACTATGGCTTATCGAAAACCCGGAGGCACATATATTACATCGTACATTGAAGTTTGATGTACTCTTTTTAATAAACGAATATTCCTTTTGTAAATGTTCATTGAAACTGCATTTACGCTTTGGTACCATTTTCTTACAACAATAACAAAATATGCACAAATAGTTCACCGTTTAAATTAAATAAACGTATACCGTACGCAAAATCTTGGTACTTTACCACTACCTAAAATTTCAAATAACTGCGAATATCACATTGGAACTACAAAACTAATTCGCGGTCCTGACAACCTCTTGTGCTGTTTCGGCGCCAGTTCACTAATAATTAAAAAATTCCCTCAAGTCAGCCACGGAATAATAATTTTTTTTTTTAATCTGTGAGATTTATGCCAAATTGGCAAATTCGTCCAAAACCGGGACAAATTGGCGTCCCGGATTGCATCGAAAAAAAAGTCGGGACAAATTATCAAAAATGGTCGAAAACCGGGACTGTCCCGGAAAAACCGGGACGTCTGGTCACCTTAGTAACTATGACATGTCAATATTGTTGTAGGGTACAGTAGACATAAATGTGACATGTCAATATTGTTGTAGGTACTGTAGACATGAGGGTGACATGTCAAGATTGTTGTACGGTACAGTAGACATAATTATGACATGTCAATATTGTTGTACGGCACAGTAGACATAAGGGTGACATGTCAATATTGTTGTACTGTACAGTAGACATAAGGGTGACATGTCAATACTGTTGTATGGTACAGTATTTATAAAGGTGACATGTCAATATTGTTGTATGATACCATAGACATAAAGGTGACATGTCAATACTGTTGTATGGTACAGTAGACATAAGGGTGACATGTCAATATTGTTGTACGATACCATAGACATAAGAGTGACATGTCAATAGTGTTGTACGGTACAGTATACATAAGTGTCACATGTCAATATTGTTGTACGGTACAGTAGACATAAGTATGACATGTCAATGTTGATGTACGGCACAGCAGACATAAGGGTGACATGTCAATATTGTTGTACGGTATAGTAGATATAAGTGTGACATGTCAATGTTGTTACACAGTACAGTAGACAAAAGTGTGACATGTCAATGTTGGTGTACGGTACAGTAGACATAAGGGTGACATGTCAATATTGTTGTACGGTATAGTAGACAAAAGTGTGACATGTCAATGTTGTTATACGGTACAATAGATATGACTGTATTATGTGGACGTGATTGTGGAATAAATGATGTAACATGAGATGGACATGAGATGAAAATCTTTGGCAAACAAATTTGAATCTAAAATTTAAACATGACTAAAGGATATAGACATGATTAATGAGTAACATTTAAGCATGATTAATAGATATAGACATGATTAATTTCTAAAATGTCATTATGATTAAGATATAAAGACATGATTAATTTCTAAAATGTCACCATGATTAAGAGATAAAGAGATGATTAATTTCTAAAATTGCATCATGATTAAGACATAAACATGTTCTAAAATTTGATCATGATTAAGAAATTTAGATATGATAAATTTAAACAATTTCACAATGATTATGCGAAATACACATGTATTAATTTCAAAAATGTCAGCATGATTAAGAGATATAGATTTCTCACAGGATTTTCAACCAGAGTATCAACATCGACTTCCCTTTATTATATATATTTTTTAATTTTTATTTTATGCATTGACGTAAGTTCTCACTGTCTTTTCTCTGCTGTTTTGGTTCGTTTATCTATGACGAAAACCTGTTTTTTGTTGTCAAGTAGACCATATCTTTGACCTTTGGTCTTGTAAGACCCGGACTGCGTATTTTCGTTTAACCACCGGCCGTGTGAGAGATGTAAACATGGTTACAGATAAGTACATGACGCAGATAGATGGCTACGGTAAGCTTTCGGGATCAAAACATGGTAGCATTACGCTCCAGTCTACCCATATGCAAAGGGTATCTAATACTGCTCCTGAGTTAGGGAAGGCAGAGCCAGCAATGAAGGGAACTGGCCACCACAAGCTTGACATCGTATAGAGGTCTCTAACACTTCACTCCCATACGGCAGTATGTGCTATGGGACTACATGCATACCTCGCCTTATTGCGCTTCGCTTTATTGCTCTTCGCAGATATTGCGCTTTTGTTCATCTTTATTTAGTAAAACGTGCCTTCTTCTTCCGATAGATTTTGACTCTCCACCAGCAAAAAGGTTACGATTCGCTGAAGGCTCAGATGATGAAGATTAGCATTTTCTTTAAGCAATGAAGTATTTCAATTTTACAGTACATTGTTCTTTTTAGACCTAACGCTATTGTGCACTTAAAAGACATAGTGTAAACATGATTTTATGCTTTTATATGCACTGGGAAGCCAAAAACATGGGTGTGACCCGCTTTATTGCGATATTCGCGTCATTGCGGTGGTCTGAAACCGAACCCGCCATATCTCCGAGGTATGTCTGTACTTTTACCTTTTTCGGTAGGGCTGGAGAATATGCTACACAAACTTCGATCATCTGTTTCTATAGATCACCGACTTCCCCCGTAACTGTTGAATGGCAACATATTTCTTTCTCAGCATTTTAAAATGTAATTTTTGCCTTGACAGTTATATAATTTCTTGTTAACTTTACTTTAGTTTATATATTGACTGTTACATCATTTCTTGTTAACTTTACTTTAGTTTATGTATTGACTGTTACATCATTTCTTGTTAACTTTATTTTAGTTTATGTATTGACTGTTAAATCATTTCTTGTTAACTTTACTTTAGTTTATGTATTGACTGTTACATCATTTCTTGTTAACTTTACTTTAGTTTATGTATTGACTGTTACATCATTTCTTGTTAAACGTTACTTTAGTTTATGTATTGACTGTTATTTCATTTCTTCTTAACTTTACTTTAGTTTATGTATTGACTGTTACATCATTTCTTGTTAACTTTACTTTAGTTTATGTATTGACTGTTACATCATTTCTTGTTAACTTTAGTTTAGTTTATGTATTGATTGTTATATCATTTCTTGTTAACTTTACTTTAGTTTATGTATTGACTGTTACATCATTTCTTGTTAACTTTACTTTAGTTTATATATTGACTGTTACATCATTTCTTGTTAACTTTACTTTAGTTTATATATTGACTGTTATATCATTTCTAGTTAACTTTACTTTAGTTTATGTACTGACTGTTACATCATTTCTTGTTAACTTTACTTTAGTTTATGTATTGACTGTTACATCATTTCTTGTTAACTTTACTTTAGTTTATGTATTGACTGTTACATCATTTCTTGTTAACTTTACTTTAGTTTATGTATTCACTGTTATTTCATTTCATCTTAACTTTACTTTAATTTATATATTGACTGTTACATCATTTCTTGTTAACTTTACTTTAGTTTATATATTGACTGTTACATCATTTCTTGTTAACTTTACTTTAGTTTATATATTGACTGTTACATCATTTCTTGTTAACTTTACTTTAGTTTATATATTGACTGTTATATTATTTCTTGTTAACTTTACTTTAGTTTATATATTGACTGTTACATCATTTCTTGTTAACTTTACTTTAGTTTATGTATTGACTATTATAACCTCTACACCTCACGGTAGAAGGGGAACGACTAAGTAAGTAAGTAAGTATTGACTATTATATCATTTCTTGTTAACTTTACTTTAGTTTATGTATTGACTGTTACATCATTTCTTGTTAACTTTACTTTAGTTTATATATTGACTGTTACATCATTTCTTGTTAACTTTACTTTAGTTTATGTATTGACTGTTACATCATTTCTTGTTAACTTTACTGTAGTTTATATATTGACTGTTACATCATTTCTTGTTAACTTTACTTTAGTTTATGTATTGACTGTTATATCTGTAGTGGGTTTGATGGTATTGTATGATGGTGATATTACTAAATGTAATTGTATGAGGCCAGCTGTGAAGGCTCCTGAGATAAAGTGTAGTTGTGAATTGTCAGAAGGCCTTTCTTGCTACACCGACCTCACAGATTTTTGTTTTTTAAGAATGTAGCTACTAAAGTAGGGTTATGATATTGGTTGTGATAACAAATGATTTTAAGTAGACTAATAATATTAACAAATGTTAAAATACACTGAACTAACTCACGTGTGTAAAATTTTTTGATAGAATTATATTACATTTATTTTGTTCTGGATCAATTTTTAGGTTGACCAGAACTTAAAAGGATTTAGAGATTATGAAAGAAATGCATGGAATATTATATCATAAATGCAATAGTGTACATATATATGTACTATACTAGTTAGTTTTATTAAAATGTTCTAGTAGTCATCTACTTGGGAGGATAGTTAATGTTTGTGCTGTTGGGGTGGCCTCATCACACCTGTCTATATTGACTACACAGTGTCCAGAAAATGGTGGGAATTTTATGGGGTATTAGTAACTAAAGGGCTTTGGTGAATGTCCAGCAGACCAGAGGCTCACTCATCTTGTAGTTGTAGCTCTGGTGCTGAAATCTGGTGGTCCCACCTCTCCGTGCTGGCGGGCAATAATGGTGGTCTCTGTCACAAGTACTGCACAGATACACTCGAGTAAAGTCACCAACTGAATAGACACTGCTTTGTTGACAACTGAAACTCACAGCTCTGCAATCAAAGTATGGGCCATGTGTCAAAATCTATTCTCTACCCACGTCTGGACACAACACTGACACAACAACCACATCATACAGACAGGTCAGATCTCTCTGACCAAACAGCACATTTACCATGGTGGTTTTACATCAGATAGATCCTCCCAGACTATAGATTCTGAAAAATATTTATTAGTTTTCTGCCCTAAAAGAGAATAGGTAATATGTTTCATTATTCTCAACACTTGATCTGTCTTGCCTAACCCTTGCTGGAGTTTATGTATATTGTTGGTCCCTAGACCCTGACTAGGGCGGGGGGTCTAGAGCAAATCCCTACTTGTTTGTAAGGCTAGATTATGATATGGCAGTATCAAATCACTCAAACATGAAACAATATTCAAAATATATAAGGAAATAATTTCAATCTTACCAGATTATGAATAAATAACACAGAATTGCTAGCAAAACTCAGCTGAGCTGCTGGCTATAGTATGGCGTCCCTAAACTTCTTTCACTTTCTTTCATATGGAAATCACCACACTTTAAAATCTGTGTCTATCACTGAACAACTATTGAAGACTGGCCCCACTTGCGCTCTGAGCGCTAATAATATGATTGTCTGTGGCCAATCACTGCCTAGGTTTATTTTAAATTCAAATTTCCTACCCTAAAGTCATTTCAGTCATGCTTCAGTCAAGTATGGATGGTTATCTGTTAGTCTGTCCGTCTCTACTTGTGTTTCTACAAAAATGTACTTGATTTTTGAACCAACCTTTCTCTCCCCTCCAAAATTTTTGTCGTTAAAAGTTATATTTAGACACAGCTACCACCAATGTCCCTCTCTTCCATACTACGTAGATTAGAACACCTGCGTCTCAAGGTCGTGATTTTTGTGCAAATAGCGACACTTTTTATTCAATACAGTTTGTCGCTGATGTAAACAACACTGTCTTTTGTCATTATCTTCATCCGTCTGTAAAATTAAGAACATATTAGTTCACTGCTCAGAATGGGCCATCCGGCCAGCTAATTTTTATATTCCTAACATTAATATTAAGAAAAAAGTACTTTTTAAATTTTGTAATATTTCAAACATCTGCGTTTAGCCGCTGAATTCAAATCAAAGGCTTGGTATCGCGCAAAAGCGTCCAATAAATGACTGTGGCGTAACATATCTATGGTCCCTTCTGTCGAGTTGCTTACTTTTTATGTCAACTTGGGAAACGTGACTTTTCTCCGTTTCCCCCCCCCCCCCCCCCCCCCCCCCCCCCCCCCCCCCCCCCCCAATTGCGTCTCCTTAGCCTTTCTAGTCTCACGCAATCTTTCCAGTCATATTTTTTTCCTTTTTGATCCGCCGTTCCCCTCCTGTCTAGCAAGTCAATTTTTATGGAGGATGATGACCCGCGGTCTAGGCGATCATGTACTATTCGCAGCCTACGCATTATGTTTTTATCCTTACATGTTATCTTTGGAGGTATTTTACCGTTGTATCTCTGTTAATTTCACTACACATCTCCCCACTTGAAAACATGCCTATGGCAAGTTCCAAAACCAGCGATACACATAGGTAAAATTACTCCTCACGTCTGCCACTACTCTAATTTTGATCACAGGGGTGCCGACTGAGGAAATCTGCACCGACATTCAATTTGCCTGGGATATATTGGATACTGAACTGATAAGGTTGAAGCAATAAAGACCACCTCAGCAATCTTGCGTTTTCATGCTTAGCCTGAGATAAGAATACGAGAGGCTGATGGTCCGTTTCCACCACAAAAGTCCTACCATACAGATAGATTTGAAACTTCTTTATTGCCCAGATTAATGCTAAACATTCTTTTTCGCTTGTGGAGTATCCTTGTTCCGCCTTATTCAATTTGCGGCTTGCATAAGCGACTGGTTTAAGTTCCCCATCAGGTGAAGATGATCTTTGCAACAAAGCCCCTCCGAGTCCTACATTACTTGCATCGGTTCTTAAGACAAAGTCCTGTGTCAAATCAGGCAGTTTGAGAATAGGCTTGCTAGTGAGTTTTTCCTTTAACTCTTGGAACGCTAGTTCACATTGTGCAGTCCAAATAATTTTATCTGGAAGTCCCTTGCGAGTCAGATCAGTCAGAGGAGCACAAATAGCGTTAAAATTTTTGATGTATTTCTGATAAAATCCGCATAACGACACAAATGATCGCACGTCCTTTTTTGTTTGCGGCCTAGGTGCTCTCTGCAGTTTTTCCAAATTCTTAGGATCAGGGGTCATATTACCCTGATATACAGTGTGTCCCAAGAATTCCAACTCTTTGCATCCAATACAACATTTTGTTGGCCTAGCAGTCAAATTCGCCTCCCGAAGTCTATCAAACAACATCTCCAGAGCTTCAATGTGTTCTTCAAATGTCTCTGTGGCGACGAGAATATCATCCATGAAATTCGTGATACATGGGTTATTCAGGGGATCCAACAATTTTCGCATCATCCTTGAAAACACACTCGGAGCATTTTTCAGTCCGAATGGTAGCATATTGAATTCATAATGTCCATCCGAAGTGCTAAAAGCCAAATAAGGTCTCACTTCAGGCTTCACTGGGATCTGGTAATAGCCTTTACTAAGATCCACCTTTGAAAAGTATTTTGCCTTGTTCAGTCTGGCAAATAACTGTTTTGTGTCTGGTAATGGATCCACTTGTCCTTCTGTGACAGCATTCAGTTTCCTGTAATCTATGCACAGTCTGTGTTCCCCAGACGGTTTTCTCAACAAAACGACACTAGAACTAAAAGATGATTCACTGTGCGAAATAATCCCCTCCTTCAACAAATACTCTATTTCTTCCTTCAATGCCTTCTCCTTCGCGAACGGAATAGAATAGGCTCTCATACAGATTGGGTTTGAGTCTACCAGTTTCATGTCATACTGTAGCAAATTTGTATGGCCTGGTTTATCTGTTAATACATCTGTATGTTCCTCCAGAACCTGTTGAACTCTCTCCCTCTGGTTTTTAGTCAGGTGCTTACTGACTTTTACCTGTGCTGCGGTTTCACAAGGATGTAATGGGTATTCATGTGAGGTGAGTGGTTCTTTTTGCATCTGGGTTGCAATAGCCAAGGTCAATAAGGGGGTGCTTTCCTGGAGTGGTCTGTCCAGATACTTCTTTAACAGGTTTACATGATAAACTTTCTCCTTCCCCTTTTTGTCAATTTTATAGTTTGTTCTAGACACCTTCTCTAGAACCGTATATGGACCTTGCCAACCAATTTGTAATTTATTCTGGCTTCCGGGTAGTAGAAGCAGCACCTTCTCTCCGACTGCCAGTTCCCTGTCCTTTGCCTTCCTATTAAAATATGCTGCATGTTTCTTCCTGGCTTGCTTCAAATTATCATTTGCCAGTTTCCATCCAGCTTTCAAACGAGTGGTCAGTTCGTTCACGTATTGATACGATGAGGTAACAGTCTCTTCCGCCTTCTCATCTGTCCAGGTCCTTAATAAAGTTACATCTGGATCTTTAATTTATCATACTTATTTTTTCATGGAACCCATCGGGTCCCGTCCATTAGAAGCTCTATAATGAGGACTTTTCTTCCTAGAATCATCACTCACAAATCGACCACTACCAATTTTTCTCTGGGGTTTGTCTCCCCACTTAAGATTGTTTATGAGAGATCTTCGCTCTCTTGTCTGTTCTTCCAGTTTATATAAGTCTGACCGAGGGATTGTCATCTTATCCTGGGTAAAATTTCTTCTTTGTACTCTTCGCATAGTGGCCATGTTAATCCATTCAAGTGAAGACTGGGTGTGAAAAGGGGGCTCCCATTCCACTTTGTCTACCCGAGTATAATTAGTTTTCCTTTCAGGCCTAAAGTTGCCCCGTGGCGTTTCTAGGTCCTGCACATATTTTCCCTTTGTGGGTGTTCCCTCATGAAATACGCCACATGCTTCTACAAAGTTTTCAACATCGACATTTACGTCGGGCCAATAGTATTTTCGAGCAATCTTTTGGCAGATGGTACCGACTTTCTCATGGTCACCATCTTTTCCAACATGTAAGCTCCTTATTAAGTTTGCCCTATATATCTTGGGAAGAACTAACTGTCCGTGACCAGGGGATCTAGTTCCTGTCTTCCTATATAATAGTTTGTTCTTCATGAAATATTCCCCCTTGCTCGGAGGTGTGTGGCATTTGGGCAATTTTTTAAAACAGGGCTTGAGTGTCCTATCCTCAGCCTGCGCCTTCCTCATCTCCTCTGGATGAGCATTTATAGGTTCACCTTCTTCCTCCTTCTTCTGTGACCTGGTCTGCACTGTCGCCATGATCACAGGTTTCTCGGGATTCCCCAAGAAGACGTATCTACACCCCAATATCAGAGGGTAGATTGGTTCATCTATCACTGCTGCTCTGATTTCTCCTTCCACATAGCGAGTTTTCACCGTTATCCTTGCGATGGGAAGTGTCATGAGTGGTATGTCCTTAGTCGCCCCTTGTATTTCCACTGTTTCTGTGGTATACTGACTTGGGTCCACTAGGCTAGACTTCACAACTGAATCATAATCCAAACCTGTATCATAAAGGCACCTTATGGTGACCCCATTACAAATAACATCCTCACAAACTGGGGGGTGATAAGGTTCCTGTTGTCCATTAGGATTAACCTTTAATCTTCGCGTCCCCGACTTCATTGCAGCAATGTTTGAAGGTTTCCTTCTACAAAATTCGGTGTTATGGTTATCCTTCTTGCACCATTTACACCATCTTTTTCCTTGGTTCAACGGTTTTCTTTCATTGAACTTTTGGTCATTGAACTGTGAGTTTCTGTCGCGATAGTCATTTCTTGGCCGCTCAAAGTTTGTCCTACCTTTATTTCCCTGCTCTCTATTATCAAATTTATTAAATTGCTGTGGAGCTTTAAAATTGTCTATGTGCTTCTTCTTAGCACCACTTACCTCTGCCTGGGCTGCCTGATACCTCTCAGCAACATTTAAAATTTCCCCCAACTTCTCTGCACCTTGTTCCATGAGAAATTTTCTCATGTCTGGAGCCATGGACTCTCTCAATTGCTCAATCATGATCATTTCTTTAAGATCTTGGGTCTTCCCCAGAGCCGTCCATTTCTCCAAATAGGTTTCTAGTCTAGCAGAGAATTGGTGGTATGTCTCCCCAGACAACAGTTTGGCATTTCTAAATTTCTTACGATAAAATTCACCATTCTTCTCGTACCTTAATAACAAAGCCTGCTTTAACATGTCATAATTGTCTTGGTCTTCCCTGTTCATTTTGGCAAATACTTCATAAGAAGTACCTCTCAATCCCTGTGATAGCTTTAAGCTCCACCTCTCTCTCTCTAACCCATATGTAGTAGCTAATAACTCAAAACGTCCTAGGTACCCCTCTATGTCATCGTCTTTTTCAACAAAATGGTCTAAATGAAACCCCATAGCTGAGTTTGAGGCTCCCAGACTGGGCGTAGCATCTGAGGCAAAAGGGCTGGCACCATTTTCAGGGGCCGGGCCTTGTAATTCCAGCTCCCTTAGTCGTAATTCGTGCTCCCTCTGCAACCTTCTATCTTCTGCCTCCCTTTCGGCAGTCAACCTTTTTTCTTCTGCCTCCCTTTCGGCCTTTTTATCTTCTGCCTCCCTTTGCTGTCGTTTTTCTTCTGCCTCAATCTGCAGCCTCTTAATTTCTCTATCAGCCTCAATTTGTAACCTCTTCTCTTCAGCTACCTTTCTATCTTCCCTTTCAATATATTTATCACATTCAGCCGTTACGTATTGAATTAAAATCTGACCATCCATTCCCATCTCCTTCGCGGTGAGCACAGCAGCTGATCTAAATTTTGCTAACTCCGCCATACTTTTTAGACAATATAATAATATACAAGCTAAATCTCTAACCAGTAAATACACTAAGTACTTCTTATGACTATAGTCTAACTAATTCTAACTAACCAGTTAACTAATTAATTATTACTGGCTGTGAAGATTCACCAACTTTTATCTGCAGGGACACTTTTAATTTTAAAGGGAATTTTACAATTTTGTTCCCCTAATTTTATTTCTCCCACCAGGAGATCCTAATATTACTGTTGGGCTAATTATCCCTGGACAAGACCCCAATATATGTAGTGGATTTTGATGGTATTGTATGATGGTGATATTACTAAATGTAATTGTATGAGGCCAGCTGTGAAGGCTCCTGAGATAAAATGTAGTTGTGAATTGTCAGAAGGCCTTTCTTGCTACCACTACGACCTCACACTTATGTTTTTGTTTTTTTTCTAATGAATGTAGCTACGTAAAGTGTCTAGGGTTATGATATGTAATGTGGTGTGATAGATATAGATACACCCACAGATATTTAAGTAGACTAATAATATTAACAAATGTTAAAATACACTGAACTAACTCACGTGTGTAAAATTTTTTGATAGAATTATATTACATTTATTTTGTTCTGGATCAATTTTTAGGTTGACCAGAACTTAAAAGGATTTAGAGATTATGAAAGAAATGCATGGAATATTATATCATAAATGCAATAGTGTACATATATATGTACTATACTAGTTAGTTTTATTAAAATGTTCTAGTAGTCATCTACTTGGGAGGATAGTTAATGTTTGTGCTGTTGGGGTGGCCTCATCACACCTGTCTATATTGACTACACAGTGTCCAGAAAATGGTGGGAATTTTATGGGGTATTAGTAACTAAAGGGCTTTGGTGAATGTCCAGCAGACCAGAGGCTCACTCATCTTGTAGTTGTAGCTCTGGTGCTGAAATCTGGTGGTCCCACCTCTCCGTGCTGGCGGGCAATAATGGTGGTCTCTGTCACAAGTACTGCACAGATACACTCGAGTAAAGTCACCAACTGAATAGACACTGCTTTGTTGACAACTGAAACTCACAGCTCTGCAATCAAAGTATGGGCCATGTGTCAAAATCTATTCTCTACCCACGTCTGGACACAACACTGACACAACAACCACATCATACAGACAGGTCAGATCTCTCTGACCAAACAGCACATTTACCATGGTGGTTTTACATCAGATAGATCCTCCCAGACTATAGATTCTGAAAAATATTTATTAGTTTTCTGCCCTAAAAGAGAATAGGTAATATGTTTCATTATTCTCAACACTTGATCTGTCTTGCCTAACCCTTGCTGGAGTTTATGTATATTGTTGGTCCCTAGACCCTGACTAGGGCGGGGGGTCTAGAGCAAATCCCTACTTGTTTGTAAGGCTAGATTATGATATGGCAGTATCAAATCACTCAAACATGAAACAATATTCAAAATATATAAGGAAATAATTTCAATCTTACCAGATTATGAATAAATAACACAGAATTGCTAGCAAAACTCAGCTGAGCTGCTGGCTATAGTATGGCGTCCCTAAACTTCTTTCACTTTCTTTCATATGGAAATCACCACACTTTAAAATCTGTGTCTATCACTGAACAACTATTGAAGACTGGCCCCACTTGCGCTCTGAGCGCTAATAATATGATTGTCTGTGGCCAATCACTGCCTAGGTTTATTTTAAATTCAAATTTCCTACCCTAAAGTCATTTCAGTCATGCTTCAGTCAAGTATGGATGGTTATCTGTTAGTCTGTCCGTCTCTACTTGTGTTTCTACAAAAATGTACTTGATTTTTGAACCAACCTTTCTCTCCCCTCCAAATTTTTGTCGTTAAAAGTTATATTTAGACACAGCTACCACCAATGTCCCTCTCTTCCATACTACGTAGATTTGAACACCTGCGTCTCAAGGTCGTGATTTTGTGTGCAAATAGCGACACTTTTTATTCCATACAGTCTGTCGCTGATGTAAACTACACTGTCTTTTGTCATTATCTTCAATATTATCTATCCGTTTGTAAAATTAAGAACATATTAGTTCACTGCTCAGAATGGGCCATCCGGCCAGCTAATTTTTATATTCCTAACATTAATATTAAGAAAAAATTACTTTTTAAATTTTGTAATATTTCAACATCTGCGTTTAGCCGCTGAATTCAAATCAAAGGCTTGGTATCGCGCAAAAGCGTCCAATAAATGACTGTGGCGTAACATATCTATGGTCCCTTCTGTCGAGTTGCTTACTTTTTATGTCAACTTGGGAAACGTGACTTTTCTCCGTTCCCCCCCCCCCCCCCCAATTGCGTCTCCTTAGCCTTTCTAGTCTCACGCAATCTTTCCAGTCATATTTTTTTCCTTTTTGATCTGCCGTTCCCCTCCTGTCTAGCAAGTCAATTTTTATGGAGGATGATGACCCGCGTTAACTTTACCTTAGTTTATATATTGACTGTTATATCATTTCTTGTTAACTTTACTTTAGTTTATATATTCAAACTAAATTCACATTGTTTACCTTGATGCAGTGGCGGGCTAAAGAAGGGTGCGAGGGGACGATCCGTCCCAGGTGACAGTCAGGTGGGGATGCCATCGGTCGTACATCATTATGATAGTACTTATAGTTAAATATATACTTGCAAGCGTGTTTCTGATTGGAAGACGGGGGGGGGGGGAGGGGGGGGGCCAGGCACCAACTACTTTATGTACACCCATGCCTTTCTGTTCTGTTTTCATTGCGTTCCGTTCCTGAAGAAGACTTTCGTGGTCGTTACGCGCGTTATATTTTCTATCATCTGTGTCAAATTGTTCTCACTACTTGTTTTCGCTTATATCGTCATAATTTTATGGCCAGTGTCAAGGAAACTGCTCAATACAGAAACTGGTAGAGAACTGGTACCCTATGCTCCACTGAAAACGAAAATGAATGATGATGATGGTTTCGTGTAAATGTGATTTTAAAAAGTTACTACCAATGAACATGAGATATAGACATGATAGAAGATCCTTACATGTATATCGGATGTCGATATGATCAAAATCTACACATATGTTGTCAGATGATTATAATATATCGGTATATGTAAGATGTAGACATGATTATATGTACACATATATGTGTGAGATGTAGACGTAATTTAAAATCTACACATATATGTGACATGTAGACATAATTAAAAATCTACACATATATGTGACATGTAGATATAATTAAAAATATACACATAATGTGACATGTAGACATAATTACAAATCTACACATATATGTGACATGTAGAAATGATTACAAATCTACACATATATGTGTGAGATGTAGACATGATTACAAATCTACACAAATTTGTGTGAGATGTCGACATGATTACAAATCTACACATATATGTGTGAGATGTAGACATAATTACAAATCTACATATATATGTGACATGTAGACATAATTACAAATATACACATATATGCGTGACATGTAGACATGATTACAAATCTACACATGTATGTGCAATGTAGACACGATTACAAATCTACACATTTATGTGTGAGATGTAGACATGATTACAAATCTACACATATATGTGACATGTAGACATGATTACAAATCTACACATATATGTGACATGTAGACATGATTACACATCTACACATATATGTGACATGTAGACATGATTACAAATGTAAAGATGACATACGAGATGAGCCATGACTGAAGACCCCACACATTAGTGTGGGAAGTAGGAATCATAGTGAGTTATAGCACGAATTATAGCTCCAAAATGCGGCAACACGGTAACATAAATGTTATATACATAGAATGTATTTTTTATCACATAATAGCATAACATTTCCAGGAGCAACCCAGAGCATGGTTAAATGTGGCTGATGTAACAATCATGGAACCTTTCAAAACTTTCTCGTCTAAAACTCACAGTAAAATCTCAGATCGCAGCAGTACACGGTGTACATACTCCATTCATGTTTTTGGCTGGTCTCAGACCAGGCATAGAAAGACTATTACCACTGCTATTTCAAGCAGTAAGAGACAACTAATGTGATTTTGTGCACTAGGCTGGAACATTCATCACGTAAAACAAATAGTTACAGAAACAACAACTCTAAGAGTACCTGAAATGCTGAAGCGTACGATTATTGGGGCCAGTAGCTGTGGTGACTTTGTGCCACTTAGGCAGCAAAAAACTGAGGCCAAAAAACAACGATAAGGTACACAAGTATCCAACATGTACATACATCAGTACACATCGTACACAATATTATATACAACATCATACATCGTACACAATATTATATACAACAGTACACATCGGACACAATATTATATACAACAGTACACATCGTACGCAACAAGTACATACAGCAATACACACTTTATGTATAGTACATATCATACCCAGCATGTACATACACAAGTACACATTGTAAACAATATGTACATACATCAGTATAGGATGTACACAACTTGCATATGCAACAAAACAACGTGTCTACAACATGTACATACTACAGTATAAGATGTACACAAATTGTAAAACCAAAATTACAAATGTACTTACTCAGAACATTAGCATATGTCAACACAGGATGTACAAATTCATAAGAATTGTACACATTCACAACATATACATGTAACTGTACATGACTTATAGTAGGACGCCTTCACATGTCAATAGCTCAGTATAATTTGTACACAAACATATGTAAATACCTCAGTACATTGTGTACACGCTCACGTATACATTTATTCAGTACGATGTGTACATGATCACATTGTAAAGAAATAAGCCAATCATACATTTTTTCGCCTAAGAGCTCTCTGTCTCTCTCTGTCTTGAATACTTTCTGAATTCTGATTACATGCCCCCCTAATCGGATTATCTTTTCTTATAACATCAACTGTAGGTTCTAATGACGACGTTTGTACTTTTCAACATATTTTATGTCATGCTTATAAGTAATTAATGAGTGTGCTATATTATTATTTTACTTTACGTTGAATTTCTTGAAATTGACATGTAACATGCATATGAGAATAAATGAATTCAGTATGAAAGGTGAGCGAAAGGAAGGGCAGAATGTCAGACGGGCCTGTGTGCCCAATTCTCAACCCTTTGAAAATAAAGTTCGTTCGTTCTCTCTGTCTCTCTCTGTCTCTCTCTGTCTCTCTCTGTCTCTCTCTCTCTCTCTCTCTCTCTCTCTCTCTCTCTCTCTCACACACGCACTGTTCATTCTGATTTGTTTTTTATTTTTTAAGAAAAACATGTTTCTCTTTATTTTGCAAACTCCAGCATTGTGGCATTTGAGGGTTTGGCGGAACAAAAGTGGTTAATCTGCATAGCTCTCAAACAAAACAAAAAAAATGCACAAACGACATGCGTCAATTTTTTCTTGTTGCAGTATGTCAAATTTTCTGAAGACGTACATAGCAGCTGAAATAGATTTTAAAGGACAGGAAATCACAAACAAGTCATACTTGCGCTGGTTACATGAATACTCACATTACCAGCCATTGCTGAGACATGTGCTCGCTATGGGGTTTCAACCATAATTTATTAGCTCAAGCAGTAAAACTGTCAAACTTCACATTCAAAAAAAAAAATTAATCTGAGAAATTGTTCTTTTGTGCACGATGAGTAAATATAACCAGTAAGTGGTGGAACAGTCAGAGACTAAACCTGGTTCAATCGTTTTAATGATTGTTATAAAAAACTGTAATATGGTCATCCGTTTTTATTTTACGTAATTCCAGTCGTCACACCAGCAGCTCATTTTAAAAATCTGGTTGCCGGCCTCTACGAGTTTTTGCAGCAACAATGGCAATTTTCACGTGCGGGTTAAAGTGACCCAGTGTTTGGACATTTTAAAAAAAAATTAGCCTAGTGCACACAGAAATGTATACACATTTCTCTGAGCTCAGTTTTAATGACATTTTCACTTGTCTTTACAGTTTGCCAATCAATTAAAAATTGCCATTGTTGCTGCAAAAACTTGTGGTGTTTGCAACACGCCCCACTAGTTCAAAAGGTGAAAAAGTGAGTTGAATTTCTTTTTGTTAGTAAGTCACACATTATTAAAAAACACTTGGCTGATCTTTTCCACGGATGAATCAACTTTATTTTGCAATAAATTGTTTACACCTGGTTGCATTTATTTGGTCCATAGTGGAGTTTTTCTTGGTGGCCCTTAACTTTTGTCCAGTAGTATACTATATCCATCTAGTTTATACTATATCCATTTAGTTTATATACTATATCCGTCTAGTTTATACTGTATACTATATCCATTTAGTGTATACACTATTTACATCTACTTTATATACTACATAAATATATATTGTAATCATCATCATCAGGTGTTATCTTCACATCGAAGGTCGGCTGCAATGGACCTCCAACGTCTTCTGTCTCTAGTCTTGATGGTGCACTCTGATAGACTCTTTCCTGTCACTCTCTTGTCTTGGTGGTGCACTCTGATAGACTCTTTCCTGTCACTCTCTTCGTGTTATCTTCCCACTTATAGCGTTGTCTTCCCCTTGCACGTTTGCCTTCAGCTGTCTTCTATTATGGTCTTCAGTAAGGTGTTATGGTCTTCAGTAAGGTGTGATGGTCTTCAGTAAGGTGTGATGGTCTTCAGTAAGGTGTGATGGTCTTCAGTAAGGTGTGATGGTCTTCAGTAAGGTGTTATGGTCTTCAGTAAGGTGTTATGGTCTTCAGTAAAGTTGTTGCGGGTTCTTTTAGGTTAATTATATGATGAGTAATACTTCTTGATCACTCTAGCCAAGTCCCAATAGAGGTATGTTACTGGACCACGCATACAACCAGTCTCCACCAACGATATAGTCACCAAAAGGCCAGGTTGGACAAATGAACGCTGAATTTATTCACACATAAGTTGCTCCATACATTTGAGTAGAAAAGCCATATTATCCTTTGGCAATATATATAGATATATAAGCAATCAGCAGTAGCTCAGTAATGTCTGTAGATAAACGCTGTCCTCGACAGGTGTCCACAATTTTAATGTACTCACGTTCTTTACAGAATCATCTTCATTTCTTTCATACAAGAAACTAGTCTTACCACATGGAGGTATATGGGTAAGCTAGTGATGGAACAACATAATGAAGATCTAGTGAAACCACATAATTCTCAGGAGCTGATAACACACACGTCCACCTGCCTTGAAGAACACACAGAAAAGACCCAGAAAGATCCTTCACTTCTGCTAACACCGACCATAGACTTTTGCTACTCGGCCCAAAAAACAATGACGGACTTCCTGTAACCAATAGTCACCGGTCATAAACAAATATGACTGCTTGTCGAACAGATTTGATATCGACAGACATGTTATGAATTTTACACATAACATCTCCCCCCCCCCCCCCCCGGTCAAATAATGGAAACAAAGTTTTCATTATTTAAGTGGTGTGAGTTCAGACATCATAGGAGTGAAAAGATAGTACCATCAAGTTTCACTGTAAGTCGAACTAGTATAGCACCCAGGTTTGTGCCACAGAGAAGGCAAATAAACACTCGAGGTGTGGACATTAGTAAGAAAATTACCAAAGCCATTGACTACAGAGGACATAAATCATTTTAACAACAATGTGAGGTAACCATAGCAAGATAAGCCAACATGTAAGAAAAAAAATGATGATATCAGTCCAGGCATTCCCACACTGCACACCGTCAAAAACACCTATCTGTCACGTCAAGTAACAGTAATCACTAAATGTCATCTTAATTAATCATCATAATGCAAAGCATTAAAATAGATACCCTTATGTAATAGAAACAATAGATGACATGAGGCAGACAACCAACTAATAAAGTGTATGACTGCGACATTTTTGTCAAATGAATAACATTAAGTGTACTTCAGAATTATATGTCATCACTATAACATATTAATGGTAAGAGAAGCAAGGCAATCTTGTCCATGGCACATTTGTGTAGGCAATAAATAAGACCAAGCCTATGTGTTGTATCAATAGATAATAGTATGGCGTATTAGCCAATTAATGTAGCAAAGTTCAGTGTGAGTGTGACATAAATTTGTGTCAAAGACTCAACAATATCAGGTGAATTCACATTAATCACCTCTTAATATTACACATAATAGTTAAAGTCTATAAGAAAATGTCCTTCCGCTAATTAATAAATGTTTGAACACTGTAGTAGTTTCTTGATTAGGACATCATGAAGTTTGTTCATGGGTTAGTTGAGATTCTGTGAATCAACCGTACTCGTAGAGTTGATAGGTGAGATAGGGTCTTTTATACACCTTGAGAGAACATCAGCCAAGACATTTTGGCTTCCCTTAATGGCTTTGATGTCATAGTCATATGGTTGAAGGGCGAGCGAGGCTCTGGCTGCTCTTTCGTTGCGAAATCTCGCTGTTTTGAGATATGCCAACGCTTTATGGTCTGTCTCCAGGGTGAATCGTGCTCCCATTAAAGGTCACGTCAGCTAGAGGGCATAAATATGCGCTTACATGCATTATGTGCACCCGCTGGCCAGATACCTCTTAAGTCCATATCAACTGTCGACGTTGCAGATGAGCTATTTTTAATTTTCAGCAGATTGGGTTTTCTCGAAAATATTTTGTCAGACAAGGGGACTCCATTCGTCTCTGACGTAATGAAACAGCTGATGAAAATGTTCGATATTGATCGTTCTATTGGTTCAATATATCACGCCACCTCGAATGGTAAAATTGAGCGGCTCAATCGTTCTTTGAAACAGGTGTTGGGTAAAGTTACCACTAAATATCCACAGGATTGGGACAGAGTTTTGTCCGCAGTTCTCTTTGCTTATAGTCACCGGTCATAAACAAATATGACTGCTTGTTGAACAGATTTGATATCGACAGTCATGTTATGAATTTTACTCATAACAAAGATGTTATGACATTTTACCTGGCCAACATATTTTAGCAGTCTAATTTTGATTCCTATGTTTTCTAGGACTTCTTTATTCGCTCTATTCTCTTTCCATCAGACGTGCATCATTCTTCTATACATCCACACCTCAAGGGTCATATTGTAATAACTACCTGTAAAATATACTAATATAGCTATTATATATATTATATAATAGTATACCAACTATATAAACTATACACTAGTAAAACTATTAGACGTCCTTACCCTCATATAGCCACCCAAAGATTGTTGGTGACTTGTGTCACACCGTCATACGTTCTGTCATGTCATTATTACCTTGTCAGTACAAATAACACACATGTCAATGAATGTCAACATGAAAGTTTCTTGCAGCACAGACTATATATGTCTATTCTTGACATTTGGCACATCGTGAGTTCACTGACACTAATAGAAAGACAACTATTAAAGATGAGTTTTTATCTTTGGTCTAAAACATGTTTGTGAAACTTCATCGTTTGAAAACTTAGGAACAGAAGGAAATGTGATGTTAAATCTCACAACAATAACATTATTATCATAATACAAGTTTGTGAGGGACAATGACACAGCTTAAACAGCAGCTGCAGAAACATATAGTCATCAACCGCGGAAATGACTTAGCAGACAATAAAATTATGTCCAATACTTTCACAAAGTTTGTGTCGTGAAATGACGTCTGTCTCACATCACGAATTCTAAATATTCTGACCATACCGCGCGCCATACATTGTAGAAAGATAAGATACACTGACCAATGAAAACGCTTTCTTGGTCCTGTGTTTAATACTGCTGGGAAAATAAAGATGGCAAGGCCCATTCTGTGTGACATGATTAAATTTGGAATTTTACTACAGCATTTTAGAAGAAGTACCACTTGAAAGAGGGTACCAACACAACATAAGGGATGTTACTCTAACCGTAAGTAATAATACTTTTACTCATACTAATATAGGACGGGAGAAATCTTAGGTTGAATGCATTCGAAGCTTCAGGTTGTCCTAAATTTAGCAGTTTAAACTATGCATACCATAAAGTGCAATTTAGAAACTAAAAGATTATTACATAGATATATAAAGCCTAATTCCAGGTATAATTTAAGCTTTGGGGAAATAAAATCGCACCAGGAATATCGGAGATATTTTTAAAAAGTAGTTTTCCTACATTGTACGATAAGCAAAAAGGTACCCATATTTTCTGATAGTGATTACATTCCTCGGGAGTTCCATCTCGTACGTCCGAGGTCACACTATAAACAGACTGGCCTAACACACTCGGGTCAGTCACTGTTATTTGAATACACAGAAAGCGGGGGAAAGAAGAGCATATGTTAATGCAAGTGTTTGCCTTCTGTACCTGATTAGCAGACCTTAATCAACCATTAAGGGCTTGTCTTTGTATGCCTGTAGCGACATTTGGTTCCTCTTGCTTTGTTGTGAAAAAAAATGTGTATCGCGACTCCCACACACACACACCAGCGCAAGGTCAGCGCGGCGGTCTTTCTTTGAAGTTTGTAGTAGACGGGAAATGTGAATTACGGTTAGAAGCCATACAGTATTACTGAAGAATGGGGAAATAGCTAATAGGAATGAATGGCGGACTTTCAAAGTTTGCATTTACTGGACATTAAATTATTCACTACAGGAGAACGCCTGGTTGGAATAATATTAAATAAAAATAATTCAACAAGGGAGATAGACTAGGAATTATATCCAAAAGGATATTATTCAAATATAAATAGTTTTAAAGATAATTAATATTTTTCACCTTCATCACATCGGCTAAAAGTTAGCTAATAATCTTTAAAAATTTATTACACTAACAAGCCTCAACGGATTTGTATAAAACTTATATGTAATGAAAGCCTCATATGGGGAAAAGGAAATGATACATAGAAAGGACGGAAGAATATAAGTGTGTAGTGAACAGAAGAAAAAAACAAGTACAGGAAAAACACAGATTGCTTCAAATAGCCTCAAACCAGGAGATGAAACGAAAATCTTTTGGGACTTTTAGAGGTGCTTTCTCGTACGCGCGAGAGACTGAAATATAAGGACAGAGGGACGCGTTGAAAATCACACACACCAAATCCAGAAGCCAAAGTGAGAAACTGGAAGACAGTATCTGCAAGAAAAGTTATTTTTTTTTCACGCTGCATGCAGGGCAGATTAACTTCAACCAAAATAATCTCACCGTGAGCTTATAGATCCTAAGAGGGTATGTAAGAAGACATGGTCGCATCATGAACAGTAGTTGGTGGTGAGATTGTTGGAACAACATGGCCACCTATTACTTCTTGTTCCAGGTTTTTATGATCAATGTTTATGATCATTCCTGATCGAGAAACTAAAGACTTGAAGAAGTTGATCCAGCTCACTGAAGCCTAGAGGTCAACCAAACTTCAACACCTTAGTCCCCCGTAGTTATAGGGCGGGCTGAAGGAAAGTCTTCCGTACTCCAGTGTGTCGGAGGAACCTCGAGCAGACGTGGCTAAAGTTGAGTTTCTTTGTATCCATCCAACAAACCTGTGAGCAGTTTCTAAACGACTGTCTAATGATGACAACTAGATGGCAAGAGATAATGTGACAATCCTTTTGTTGTAAATTCAGTGGAAGATAAATCCAAAGTACATAATAAATTGGATAATTGTACTCATTTGACTTGTTAAATTTTTAACTGTTAAATTTTGAGTTACCTTTTCAAATTTAATTATATTATCACATAAGGTTACGATAGCGAAAGTAGCAACTTATACTTCTGAAGCCTAAATCTATTGTCCAGCTCAGAGTATTCACAGCTGTAACTCACTTGTGATACCAGTGTACTTCTCGGGCACTGGAACTTCATACTTTCTGGAGAGAGATTCTACTTCTGCTCTACCACTATTATCATAATAGGAAAACCTTTCGCTACATTGGGGGCTCTTTCGCGGGATATTATTTTTATCCTGAGCCACTATCTATGTATTCTTCTATCTTGAGCCACAAATAGTTTGTAAAAATAAATTTTTTTTGAAAAAATTCTAAAACTTAGAATTTTTTTTCGTAATAGTAGTACCATTGAGTACGAAGGAAATAGGAAACGCTCACGAGGTTTTAAGGATTTGTCTTGTTCAAAGTAATTAATTGATTTTAATTAAGTTAGTTGGTTAGTGAAGATAAAATTATATACCCTCTGGTAAGTAAGCATCATGGCTGAATTGGTGAAGTTTAGAGCTGCGATTATGCAGGAAGGAAAAGACTTGGGTATGACAGGAGATGCTCTAATTCGACATATCACAACTGAAGTGGATAAATATTTAGATAGAGAGACTAAAAGAATGGAAGCTGAAGCTGAAAAAGAGACTAAAAGAATGGAAGTTGAGGCTGAAGCTAAGAAATTAGAGGCAGAAAGAAAAGCCAAAAGAATGGAAGCAGAGAGAGAAGCCAAAAGGTTAGAAGCAGAAAGAGAAGCCAAAAGATTTGAAGTTGAGGCTGAAGCTGAAGAAAGAAGGTTACAAAGAGCTCATGAGTTAAGTTTAAAGGAACTTGAACTCCAGGGAGCAGCTAGCAATCATGGTGCTAGCTCACCTCACTCTGAGAGCTCCAACCACAGCACAGCAAATGGAACCATGAGTTTCCACCTGGATCCATTTATTGAGAAGGAGGACGCCATTGAGTCATACCTGGATAGATATGAGAGACTGGCCTCTACCTATGGATTGGAAAAAGAAAAATGGAGCCTTAAGCTATTTCAGGGGTTGAGGGGAGTTTCATACGATGTTTATTTAAAACTCTCAAAAGAAGACCAGGAAGATTATGAAATCTTAAAACAAGCTTTACTGGTCAGGTACGAAAAGAATTCTGAATCTTATAGAAAGAGATTCCGAACTGCTAAGCTACTTCCAGGAGAAAACTATCACCAGTTTTCTGCCAGATTGGAAACTTATCTGACAAAATGGATTAGCTTAGGAAAATGTCAAGATATAAAAGAAATGGTCATGATGGAACAACTGAGAGAATCCATGCCTCGGGAAATGAGAAAATTTCTTATGGAGCAAGGAGCTGAGAGATTGGACGATATTTTAACCATGGCTGAAAGATATCAAGCAGCTCAGTCAGAAGTGTAAGGAAATAAGAAGAAGCAGGGTGAGAACTTCAAACCTTCACAAAACATTACCAACTATGAACACAGGGACAATTCCAACAAGAACAAACACAGAACTGATTATAAAGACAAAAACCCTCTAGGATCAGAAAAGAAACCTCCAAGAAAGGAAGGAAAGTGGTGTAAATCTTGCCAAATGAGTAACCACAATACTGCGGAATGCAGACGGAAAAACCCTCCTCATCATGCTGCATGCCTTACAACAGAGAACAAGGGAAGGAAGGACCTGGCAGATAGTCAGAAGGACCTCCATCATCCCCCTGTCTGTGAGGAAGTGACCTTGAATGGCACCCAAGAACTGTGCTTATATGATACAGGCTTGGACTTTGACTCAGTAGTATGCTCTTCTCTGGTGAGTCCGGAACAGATAACCACAGAAACAGTGGAAATCAGAGGACCAGTCAAGGGAGCAGGAACCATGACACTGCCCATAGCCCGTATCAACATAAGATCTCGCTATGTGGAAGGAGAGATCAAAGCAGCAGTGATGGACAACCCTATCTACCCATTAATACTGGGATGTAGATATGTCTTTCTAGGAGAACCTATAAGACCCATAGTGATGGCAACAGTCCAGACCAGGGCAAACTCTAAGAAAGAGGAGGACACTATCATAAATACTCATCCAGAAGAGATGAGAAAGGCTCAAACTGCTGACAGTACATTGAAGCCTTGCTTTGGCAAATTACCTAAAAGCCATAACCCTCCAGAGAAAGGAGACATATATGAAAAATGGCCTACTATATAGAAAAGCTGGAACAGGACCAAAAGGACATGGACAGCTTGTAGTGCCAAAATCATACAGGGAGCAGGTTATGAAGCTAGGACATGCTATACCCTTCAGTGGACATATGGGAATAGGGGCCACTGGACAACGGATAGCCTGTCACTACTTTTGGCCAGGGATCACAGAGGACATAAAGAGGTATGTGAGATCCTGTCCAGAATGCCAAAGAGTAGCTCCTAAACATAGGACTGCACCAGCAACACTGGGAGAAATGCCCATCATGGGAACGCCCTTCGAACGTGTTGCCGTGGATATTGTTGGACCCCTCAGTAGGACCAAGAAGAGAAATGCATATATCGTAACCTTGGTCGATACTTGCTCTATGTGGGGAGAGGCAGTAGCAATGGCATCGATAGATTCGAAACATGTGGCAGAGGCACTGTTAACAATATTCACCCGATTAGGTTTCCCACATCAAATATTGACTGACAATGGTTCTCAGTTTAGGGGAAAGCTAACACAAGAAGTATTCAGGTTATTTCAAGCTAGACATTATCACTGTAGCCCGTACCACGCCCAAGGGAATGGTCAAGTAGAGCGGTTTAATGGCACGCTCATTTCAATCCTTAGAAAGTTGGCTAGTGATAAACCTGAAACTTGGGACACATACTTACCCTCAGCACTATTTGCCTATAGGGAAGTCCCACATAACTCCACAGGATTGGCTCCAGCTACATTATTGTTTGGACGACCAATCAAAGGTCCACTGGAAGCATTGTTGCGGACATGGACTGATGAAAAAGCAGAAGAAACCGTGACTTCTTCATACCAATACGTCAACGAGTTGACATCTCGATTGAAAACAAGTTGGAAACTGGCAAATGATAACTTGAGACAGGCCAGGAGGAAGCAGGCTGCTTACTATAATAAAACAGCAAAAGATAGGGAACTTGAGGTGGGAGAAAAGGTTCTGTTACTGTTGCCCGGCAGCAATAATAAATTGCAAATTGGATGGCAGGGTCCCTACGTCATATTGGAAAAAGTTTCCCGGACCAACTATAAGATTGACAAGAAAGGAAAGGAGAAGGTGTATCATGTCAACCTTCTTAAAAAGTATTATGACAGGGAAGCATCAGAAGTTGCACATATCATGACCCTGGCCATTGCAACAGAAATGCAGGATGAACCAATTTCCTCCATGGAATACCCCCTAACAACTACGGAACGCTATGCTCAGGTTAATGTGAGTGAACATTTAACTCTTGAGCAGAGGAAAAAGGTTCAGGAGGTGTTAGAAATCCATGCTGAGGTACTCACAGATAAGCCGGGGTGTACTAATCTGTTAGAGTATGACATGACGATTACTGACCCTACACCAGTTTGTATGCGGACATACCCTATACCTTATGCTAAAGGACAGGCACTCAAGGATGAGATTGACTATCTCTTAAAAGAGAAAATTATTTCAAAGTCTGAATCTCCCTACAGCTCAAGTGTGGTGCTATTAAGGAAACCTAGTGGTGAACACAGGTTATGCATTGATTATAGGAAACTAAATGCTATCACTGAATCTCAGGTAGACCCATTACCTGACACCAATCAGTTAATTGCTACATCGAGTAAGGCTCGGTATATTTCAAAAGTAGATCTAAGCAAGGGATACTACCAAATACCAGTGAAACCAGAAGTTAGGAAACTGTTAGCCTTTAGTACACCGGATGGACATTACGAGTTTAGTGTACTCCCATTTGGTTTAAAGAATGCTCCAAGTATCTTCACTAGAATGATGAGGAAATTGTTGGAACCATTACAAAATCCTCATATCACCAACTTCATGGATGATATTCTGATTGCTACCACTACCTTCGAGGAACACGTAGTAGCACTCTCCATGTTGTTGGATAGACTGAGAGAAACGGGATTGACAGCACGTCCAACTAAGTGTCATATTGGATATGAGACATTGGAATTTTTAGGTCACACTATCTCTACAGGGCAAATGTCTCCCGACCCAAAGAATGTAGAGAAAATGAGAAAAGCACCAAGACCACAAACTAAGAAGGATGTAAGATCCTTTGTGTCACTGTGCGGGTTTTATCAGAAATATATACCCCATTTTAACTCATTGTGCGCGCCATTAACCGACTTAACCAAAAAAGGTCAGCCGGATAAAATACAATGGACTGCGGAGTGTGAACAGGCTTATACAGAGTTGAAAAATAAGCTGACAAATAAACCTATCCTTGCCCTTCCCGATCTCACACAAAAATTCGTACTAAGAACGGATGCTAGCAATGTAGGCATAGGAGCAACATTACTACAGCGGGCAGACACACCGCCACATATGCTTCTACCAGTAGCGTTTGCCAGTAGAAAGTTAAATACAGCTGAAAGAAATTATTCTACCGTTGAACGTGAATGCCTCGCTTTGGTCTGGTCGATCAACAAATTCGCCCCTTTTCTTTACGGGAAACACTTCATTGTGGAAAGTGATCACCAGCCTTTGATGTTTTTAGCAGTGTCTAAAAAATTAAATTCACGACTTTTAAGGTGGAGTTTACTGTTATCTCCATATTCGTTCAATGTGAGATACATTCCAGGACGGGACAATCTTGGACCCGATTTTTTAAGTCGTCATCCTATCAAAGGAGATATAGAAAAACAGAAAAGTAAGGAGAAACTGCAGCATGAGTTACCAAAAAGTTAACTGTGCATGCACTGTTTTAAAGAAGAGGGCTCTGTAGCGAAATTTGGTTCTTCTTGCTTTGTTGTGGAAAAAAAATGTGTAGCGCGACTCCCACACACACACACCAGCGCAAGGTCAGCGCGGCGGTCTTTCTTTGAAGTTTGTAGTAGACGGGAAATGTGAATTGCGGTTAAAAGCCATACAGTATTACTGAAGAATGGGGAAATAGCTAATAGGAATGAATGGCGGACTTTCAAAGTTTGCATTTACTGGACATTAAATTATTCACTACAGGAGAACGCCTGGTTGGAATAATATTAAATAAAAATAATTCATCAAAGGAGATAGACTAGGAATTATATCCAAAAGGATATTATTCAAATATAAATAGTTTTAAAGATAATTAATATTTTTCACCTTCATCACATCGGCTAAAAGTTAGCTAATAATCTTTAAAAATTTATTACACTAACAAGCCTCAACGGATTTGTATAAAACTTATATGTAATGAAAGCCTCATATGGGGAAAAGGAAATGATACATAGAAAGGACGGAAGAATATAAGTGTGTAGTGAACAGAAGAAAAAAACAAGTACAGGAAAAACACAGATTGCTTCAAATAGCCTCAAACCAGGAGATAAAACGAAAATCTTTTGGGACTTTTAGAGGTGCTTTCTCGTACGCGCGAGAGACTGAAATATAAGGACAGAGGGACGCGTTGAAAATCACACACACCAAATCCAGAAGCCAAAGTGAGAAACTGGAAGACAGTATCTGCAAGAAAAGTTATTTTTTCACGCTGAATGCAGGGCAGATTAACTTCAACCAAAATAATCTCACCGTGAGCTTATAGATCCTAAGAGGGTATGTAAGTTTATTAAAGATATATGTATGAATAATATCATTTTATTTCAGATTTTATTTCTGATTGATTGTATCAAATATAATAAAAAAGAGAATGACGCTAACCAGAGATAACCTTCACCGGTATTGTCAGGAAGCATAACCATTAATTGGTTAGCCAAATATATCATGGCTAGTTCTTGCCTGGAAGCTTACGACATACCAGCAAGTACATAAGTGACTTGACATCCATAAGTGGAAGGCAAAGGTTATATCGTACCCATGTATCATAACCTATGATTTATTCATGTAATTTGTTAATTCTGCACAGTATACATTATCTTATCATGCTATCTCTGTAAAATACTACCATGATTCATTCATTTATATACAAACACTGAAGACATGGTCGCATCATGAACAGTAGTTGGTGGTGAGATTGTTGGAACAACATGGCCACCTATTACTTCTTGTTCCAGGTTTTTATGATCAATGTTTATGATCATTCCTGATCGAGAAACTAAAGACTTGAAGAAGTTGATCCAGCTCACTGAAGCCTAGAGGTCAACCAAACTTCAACACCTTAGTCCCCCGTAGTTATAGGGCGGGCTGAAGGAAAGTCTTCCGTACTCCAGTGTGTCGGAGGAACCTCGAGCAGACGTGGCTAAAGTTGAGTTTCTTTGTATCCATCCAACAAATCCTGTGAGCAGTTTCTAAACGACTGTCTAATGATGACAACTAGATGGCAAGAGATAATGTGACAATCCTTTTGTTGTAAATTCAGTGGAAGATAAATCCAAGACTTTTTCTATTAGTTATTTTAATTTGTAACTGTAAATAATCATACATTTTACCATCTTCCTACACCCATTTATCATTACAAGAATATATAGATGTACATAATAAATTGGATAATTGTACTCATTTGACTTGTTAAATTTGTAACTGTTAAATTTTGAGTTACCTTTTCAAATTTAATTATATTATCACATAGGATTACTATAGCGAAAGTAGCAACTTATACTTCTGAAGTCTAAATCTATTGTCCAGCTCAGAGTATTCACAGCTGTAACTCACTTGTGATACCAGTGTACTTCTCGGGCACTGGAACTTCATACTTTCTGGAGAGAGATTCTACTTCTGCTCTACCACTATTATCATAATAGGAAAACCTTTCGCTACAATGCCTGAGGGTAAGAACGAGTCTATGTATATATTTATGTATATATTTATGTGTAATTCTATTGATTAATCCACTTGTGCGTTAGAAAGTGTGTAGTAAGTGTAAAGAAAATATTCCAGGACGAGTGTGTTGCAGGCTGAAATACAAGCATGTGTTAACCTTTAGTGGAAAAGCCAGCATTGTGAAATGTGTATAATATTGAGAATGATGGCCAAAGTACGACTGTAAGTTTGTTAAAGTATTTAAAGAAGTATTTCTTGAATGGAATGAGACATCTACAAGGCCCATAAGGAAGGATGAAAAGGATTGCATTATTGGATAATTTGACATATTACTTGGTAGTTTTATTAGTGACCAAATTATTGTAGGGAGGCGAATCATGGGCAACGAATGATAATTAAGAAGGTAGAAGAAAATTATGATCACATTGAACTAAAATGAGTGTTGCTACTAAACTATACCTTGTGCATCTGCTAGCACGCTAGTCTGAAACTGTCTATCATTCCCATCTGTGTCATAGAGGGATATGGATAGGCAAATACAGGCATTGCGTTTGACTTATTTTCAGGTTTAATTCTGTAACCAAAAGCCTACATCAAATAAGCGGAGGCGTCCCATACTGAATTTGCAACGTATGCAGTGCCAGTCTAAAGTAGAGGGCCAGCCATAGCGTATGTAACAGTGGAAGATTTTCATCTCAAGATTATATCCAGCATCAGAGGGAGCCATCTGCAGTGACTCAGTTAAGTTGCTGTAAAGGCAACTGTGTAGCTTATTCATGTGCACCAAAAGTTAACAGCATCCAGTTTGTGATGAAGAGAACAGTATAGAGCTTCAATTAACTTGTATTAATAACACTAGTACTTCTTCAGTGAAAAATCAAGCAAGCTAGAAGGTCTACAGAACGATAGACATCATAACTCAAGTGAAAAACATTTTTGACTGTTATTATTTATTTAATGTTGTAAAATATTTGAGTTTAAAACTTTTCAAACAGAAAAGAGTAACTGTTTAATTAAATTGTAAATATTCACCAGCAGACTTTCTTAAATTCTTTAAGTTGAATTACAGTTCTTGTTGGTGAGTTTAGTTAAATAAATTACCCCTAGCAGAGTCAGAAACACTATTAAATAGCATAATCACAGAGGCGGATCAGGAGAGGTAGCAGTTAGGGACTCAGAGTACTACATCACCATCTTCTCTGGGAACTTACATAGCTTGACCCTACCTTTGTGTCTATACACCCTTACTCTCTTCAGAGAAAGGGGTATTACTGATAAGACCAGATTCTTATCTGGCACTATCCTGGTATCATCTGATGCACCTTTATGTCCAGGATATCTTATTTTTAACAACATCTGAACCTCTCGCGACAGTTTGGCAGCCTCGTTTGTGAATACTGTAGAATATTTGGTATCAATATTGTGTGGTGGACAATGCCTTAGCTTGATATATAAGTACAAACAGCAGCAGATGCATTTATTCATCAACAAACACCGGGGAGATGATTTAGAGACAACAAAATGTCTGTCCAATACATTCACCATGTTTGGCAGTGTGATTAGTGAAAATTGTAGAACATTCGATAACATTATTGTATGGGAGACAACATCTTAGTTTGATATATAAGTACTAACAGTAGCAGATACATTTGTATTATCAACAAACACCGCTATTGACTTAGAAAACACAAACACTCATGTGTTATCCCCAATGTTTTCACAAAATTTGGCAGCTGGTTTGTGAACACTGTAGACCATATATACAATAAACGTTTACAACTAATTACATAACAGAGCGGGTGTTTGCAGACGTCAAATAATAAGTACATATCAGTACACTACACATGACACCGGAAGTTTTCATAGTGACGTCACAAACATGCTATGGCATAATATTCCGTGCCAGGCTGCCTATATGGATATTATACAACTCTGACAATAAAAGCTTGCTAACAAATTATTATGAGATTTATTATTTACAAATAAGTTGTTAATTATGTATAAAATGGTATACATTTATCACATAAAAGCGCCATTATGAGGTTAACCGGTCAATTTATGTCAAACAGATAAGAAGCCAACAAAATGATCACATGATAACTTGACTACAGCATTGTCTATATACATGCCAGCGCTGACACATGACAGCCCAGTCAACATGTCAAACAGATAACAAGCCAACAAAGTGATAACAAAACAGTTTGACAACATCGCTGTCTATATACATGTCCGCTATGACAGTCCAGCCAACATGTCATATGTCAATTCCATATTTTAATGCCCACTCTAATTACATTTATCGTAGAGACTGTGTCAGAAAATGTTGGGGACGTGTTCTGATGACCAGTCACACATTGGTCGGCATGTCTGTCGAACAAGATCGGTTGTTATTGTCCAAGCTTCCATGCTCACATTGTCTTTTGCTTATTCAAGCACCACACTTGCTCGCATAAGTGATAATGTTTCTCCACAACCTCCAGTCCGTAGGATATTCATATCTTCAGAAGAACTTCAATGAAAAATTCTGAACTCTGCTTCAGGAACAAACACACCCAACCCCCGCTTCTAGAATCAAATCTACTGTTTCTTCCATCTTTCTAAAATATTCCAGTGTTTCAAACGTTAAAAAAGTCGGCCAACTACGTACCGGCAAAAAGCAGATCCTGCTATCAGTGAACTTGACGTCTCTGCTTTATAAACTCAACAATTCCTTATCTCTGCAGGAAAATGTCACGTGTGCTGCAATAACAATACAGTAATCCAGATTAACAGTCAACAGTCTGTCACCACCTTTTTGCTTGATTTTGTTAATTTATTCTTTCCGTAAGCAAAAATAACAAGAATAACAGTGAGATAAGGGAACAGAACTGGACATCATGACTATCTCAACGGTCAGTGTACACCGGGTCACTGTACAAAACTGGACATCATGACTATCTCAACGGTCAGTGTACACCGGGTCACTGTACAGAACTGGACATCATGACTATCTCAACGGTCAGTGTACACCGGGTCACTGTACAAAACTGGACATCATGACTATCTCAACGGTCAGTGTACACCGGGTCACTGTACAAAACTGGACATCATGACTATCTCAACGGTCAGTGTACACCAGGTCACTGGACAAAACTGGACATCATGACTATCTCAACGGTGTGTACACCGGGTACTGTAAAAACGGACATCATGACTATCTCAACGGTCAGTGTACACCAGGTCACTGTACAGAACTGGACATCATGACTATCTCAACGGTCAGTGTACACCGGGTCACTGCTGCATGTTGTGGTATGGGAGGTGTCCCCTAGGTTTATATTTGGTCTGTTCACGTGATTCACACGGGACTGTGGACAAATGTGAACAAATGACATGGGGGGAAATGCTGTAACAGATAAATATAACGATCAAAGGATAGATAAGTGAACCAGTACAGAACCTTACCTACCTGACAGGTAACACTGATAAGTAATGAGCAACAAATCCAGATATCAATGATAGGATAAATCAATCCAGGTATCAGTGATAGGATGAAGGAATCCAGGTATCAGTGATAGGATAAATGAAACTAGGTATCAATGACAGGATAAATAAATCCAGGTATAAATGAATCCAGATATAAATGACAGGATAAATGAATCCAGATATAAATGACAGGATAAATGAATCCATGTATAAAGGACAGGATAAATAAATCCAGATTTGCCTTCAACTTTTTTCTAACCAAACTGGAACTCTCCTATTTGCCAGAAAATAAAAGAATGAGCGAAATTACAGAAGTGTAAAGTCTGTACCTGTAAAGTCTGTACCTGTAAAATCTGTACCTGTAAAGTCTGTACCTGTAAAGTCTGTACCTGTCAAGTCTGTACCTGTCAAGTCTGTACCTGTAAAGTCTGTACCTGTCAAGTCTGTACCACTCTATACCTCGGACATTGGTACATCGTCAAAACTATGGCGTCGAACATTCAATTAGGTACCGAAGTTAGGTCCTCCATAACAGATGGTCCGTGTCATGATAAACACAAAAATGTATTTAGCCCAAAACCAACAAGAACAAGAAGAATAAACAAGAAAAAACAGACTACAAACAATAAAGCTAGCGATTACAGAGACAAGTCAGAGATAGACAGGACATACCACCAAGTAAACAACCTAGCAGTACAACCATAACTAAACATGACTTTGACTGGATACCCCCAGGAAACAAGCTAGTAGTATAACCAAACATGACATGTACTCAAACCGACAGGGAAGATAAAAGTAAACTGGGGAGGAATGGAAGACGGAAACTAAAGCAACAGGTTCTTACAGGCCAAGGCGAAGAAGACAATGTAAACTATAATTAGTGATGAACAACAACTGGAATCTTATGCTCCATTGGTAGCGAATAATACTGATGAGGTCAGCAATGATGGGGATGACGGTCAGGGCTAGGTATGTGATACAAAATAAATCACAGATTTCTGAAAGTCTGCCTAATGTGATTTAGAAAAATCACATAAACATGTGAATGTCTGGTGTACAGAATAGAAATTACAACAGAGAATGAAATACTCGAAATCAGTCTATGTACGTTAGTGACGCAGGAAATTCACACAGTTTTGAAGGTCTGTGTTCACAGGTGGCCTGGAGATCACACCACTACACAGCAGGTAAACAACAATGTACTTCTGTTTATATATAAATATATATATATATCAACAATTAACAACACAAGTCACGTTACCTCGGACATTTCTATTTTCTTGTTGTTGTTGTATGGGTCTATCTAACATCTGATTCTTTTTTAGGTTGTATGTTTCTAACATCAACATGTCCCGTTATGTTGTATGTTTCTATCTAACATCAAAATTGCCCGTTATGTTGTATGTTTCTATCTAACATCAAAATTTCCCGTTATTTGTATGTTTCTATCTATCATCAACATTTCCCGTTATGTTGTATATTTCAAACATCAAATGTCCCGTTATGTTTCTGTCTGACATCTGCGTATTTAATTACACGTCATATAGCCTACAGCACTGAGGAATGACGTCAGACTATCGTCTTAAAGCAGAACAGGGAAAAAAAAACATTCTCAATATTACAATACCTGGCTTAAGACACCCCCCCCCCCCCCCCTCATCATACACGGTACTGACAATGTGCACCAAGCCCTAATTAGAAATAATATTTTGCACAACACGGAAACAGGTCATGGTGTAAATGAAGGACACTTGTCTATGATTGAATGGTGTGGGTTTCCGCACAACTGGGCAACACTGAACAAAAGTAATATTATCGTTAAAAGTTAAATAACAGCTCAACTTTGAAAAAATATGGTTGCAAAACTTGTTAGAGCTTTTTGTCTTAAATACCATCTTTTATCTTCTGTAGGTAAAGTCACGTGTCTCCCGTGACCCAGGAAGTGTTCTTGTGTAGGCAAAGTCACGTGTCTCCCGTGACCGAAACAGCATTCTTGTATAGTTGAAGTCACGTGTTTCCCGTGACTGAGACAACGTTCTTGTGTAAGCGAAGTCACGTCTCTCCCGTGACTAACACAGCGTTCTTGTGTAAGCGAAGTCACGTGTCTCCCGTGACTGACACAGCGTTCTTGTGAGCACACTGGACGTAGCGTGTCTTCGTGTCCACCATCTCACACAACAGAGGACTGTCCTTGAGCACGTCCTGGAAAAGGGCGCTCTTGTGTGCTCTCATGGCGATGTCTGTCAAAGTTCTGCTCACACAGGAGAAAGAAGATGAAGAAATCAGACTTACTATAAAAGCTTTTACTGCTTTTACAATTTACTGCATGGTTCTTTGTATCTGACAATTTACTAGATAGTTTCTAATGACAATTTACTACATGGTTCTTTGTATCTGACAATTTACTAGATGGTTCTTTATATCTGACAATTTACTAGATGGTTCTCTGTATCTGACAATTTACTAGATGGTTCTTTGTTTCTGACAATTTACTACATAGTTCCTTCTGACAATTTACTAGATGGTTCTTTGGGACAATTTACTACATAGTTCTTTGTGGCAATCTACTACATGGTGCTTTGTGACAATTTACTACATGGTTCTTTGTGACAATTTACTTCATGGTTCTTTGTGACAATCTACTACATGGCTCTTTGTGACAGTCTACTACATGGTTCTTTGTCACAATTTACTACATGGTTCTTTGTGACAATTTACTACATGGTTATTTGTGACAATCTAATACATGGTTCTTTGTGACAATTTACTAGATGGTTCTTTGTGACAATTTGTTAAATGGTTCTTTGTGACAATTTACTAGATAGTTCTTTGTGGCAATTCACTAGATGGTTTGTTGTGACAATTTACTACATGGTGAACTGTGACAATTTACTAGATGGTCCTTTTTGACAATTTACTAGATGGTTCTTTGTGACAATCTGCTACATAGTTCTTTGTGACAATTTCATAGATGGTTCTTTGTGACAATTTACTACAAGGTTCTTTGTGACAATCTACTACATAGTTCTTTGTGACAATTTGCTAGATGGTTCTTTATGGAAATTTACAAGATGGGTCTTTGTGACAATTTATTAGATGGTTCTTTTTGACAATTTACAACACAGTTCTTTGTGACAATTTGCTAGACGCTTCTTTATAACAATTTACTAGATGGTCCTTTGCGATAATTTACTAGATGGTTCTTTGTGACAATTCAATAGATGGTCGTTTATGACAATTTAATAGATGGTTTTTGTGATAATTTACTACATGGTTCTGTGACCATTTACTAGACGGTCCCTTGTGACCGTTTACTAGATAGTTCTTTGTGACAATTTACTAGATGGTTCTTTGTGACCATTTACTAGATTTTTCGTTGTGAAAATTTACTAGATGGTGCTTTATGACAAATTAATAAATGGTTCTTTTTGACAATTTACTAGATGGTTCTTTGTGACAATTTACTAGATGGTGCTTTATGACATTTTACTAGATGGTTCTTTTTGACAATTTACTAGATGGTTCTTTGTGACAATTTACTAGATGGTTTAATGCATTAATTTACTAGATGGTTCTTTGTGACTTTCTAGTAGGTGGTTCTTTGTGACCATTTACTAGATTTTTCGTTGTGAAAATTTACTAGATGATTCTTTGTGGCAATTTACTAGATGTTTCTTTTTGACAATTTACTACATGGTGCTTTCTGACCATTTACCAAATGGTCCTTTGTGACAGTTTACTAGATAGTTCTTTGTGACAATTTACTAGATGATTATTTATGACAATTTACTAGATGGTTCTTTGTGACCACTTCTTAGATGATTCTTTATGACCATTTACTAGATGGTTCTTTATGACAATTTACTAGATGGTTCTTTTTGACAATTTACTAGATGGTTATTTATGACAATTTACTTGATAATTCTTTGTGACAATTTACTAGATGATTCTTTATGACAATTTACTAGGTGGTTCTTTATGACAATTTACTAGATGGTTCTTTTTGATAATTTACAAGATGGTTCTTTGTGACAATTTACTAGATGGTTCTTTGTAATAATTTACTAGATGGTTCTTTGTGACAATTTACTAGATAGTTCTTTGTAATAATTTACTAGATGGTTCTTTGTGTCTATCTACTAGATGGTTCTTTGTGATCATTTATTATATTTTTTGGTGAAAATTTACTAAATGGTTCTTTGTGACAATTTACTACATGGTTCTTTGTCTGAAAATTTACTGTATGGTTCTTTCGGAAAATTTACTACTTGGTTCTTTGTGACAATTTGTTACATGGTTCTTTGTGACAGTTTACTAGATAGTTCTTTGTGACAAGTTTTACATGATTCTTTATGACAATGTGATACGTCATCATCAGCTGCCATCTTTACATCGAAGGTCGGTTGCAATGGACCTCCAACGTCTTCTGTCTCTTGTCTAGATGGTTCACTCTGATAGACTTGTTCCTGTCTCTTGTCTTGATGGTGCACTCTGATAGACTGTTTCCTGTCTCTTGTCTAGATAGTTCACTCTGATAGACTCTTTCCTGTCTCTTGTCTAGATGGTTCACTCTGATAAACTCTTTCCTGTCTCTTGTCTAGATGGTGCACTCTGATAGACTCTTTCCTGTCTCTTGTCTAGATGGTGCACTCTGATAGACTCTTTCCTGTCTCTTGTCTAGATGGTTCACTCTGATAAACTCTTTCCTGTCTCTTGTCTAGATGGTTCACTCTGATAGACTCTTTCCTGTCTCTTGTCTAGATGGTTCACTCTGATAGACTTTTTCCTGTCTCTTGTCTAGATGGTTCACTCTGATAGACTTTATCCTGTCTCTTGTCTAGATGGTTCACTCTGATAGACTTTTTCCTGTCTGTCTAGATGGTTCACTCTGATAGACTTTTTCCTGTCTCTTGTCTTGATGGTGCACTCTGATAGACTGTTTCCTGTCTCTTGTCTAGATGGTTCACTCTGATAGACTCTTTCCTGTCTCTTGTCTAGATGGTGCACTCTGATAGACTGTTTCCTGTCTCTTGTCTAGATGGTTCACTCTGATAGACTCTTTCCTGTCTCTTGTCTAGATGGTTCACTCTGATAGACTCTTTCCTGTATCTTGTCTAGATGGTTCACTCTGATAGACTCTTTCCTGTCCCTCTCTTGATGTTATCTTCCCAATTATAGCACGGTCTTGCTCTTACACGTTTACCTTGAACTGTGCCTTCTATTATGGTCTTCAGTAAGGTATTATGGTCTTCAGTAAGGTATCATGGTCTTCAGTAAAGTATTATGGTTTTCAGTAAGGTATTATGGTCTTCAGTAAGGTATTATTGTCTTCAGTAAGGTATTGTGGTCTTCAGTAAGGTATTATGGTCTTTAGTAAGGTATTATGGTCTTCAGTAAGGTATTATTTACCTCTACACCTCACGGTAGAAGGGGAACGACTAAGTAAGTAAGTAAGTAAGGTATTATGGTCTTCAGTAAGGTGTTATAGTCTTCAGTAAGGTGTTATGGTCTTCAGTAAGGTATTATGGTCTTCAGTAAGGTATTATGGTCTTCAGTAAGGTGTTATGGTCTTCAGTAAGGTGTTATGGTCTTCAGTAAGGTATTATGGCCTTCAGTAAGGTGTTATGGTCTTCAGTAAGGTGTTATGGTCTTCAGTAAGGTATTATGGTCTTCAGTAAGGTATTATGTCTTCAGTAAGGTGTTATGGTCTTCAGTAAGGTATTATGGTCTTCAGTAAGGTATTATGGTCTTCAGTAAGGTGTTATGGTCTTCAGTAAGGTATTATGGTCTTCAGTAAGGTATTATTTACCTCTACACCTCACGGTAGAAGGGGAACGACTAAGTAAGTAAGTAAGTAAGTAAGGTATTATGGTCTTCAGTAAGGTATTATGCTCTTCAGTAAGGTATTATGGTCTTCAGTAAAGTGTTATGGTCTTCAGTAAGGTGTTACGGTCTTCAGTAAGGTATTATGGTCTTCAGTAAGGTATTATGGTCTTCAGTAAGGTGTTATGGTCTTCAGTAAGGTATTATGGTCTTCAGTAAGGTATTATGGTCTTCAGTAAGGTGTTATGGTCTTCAGTAAGGTATTATGGTCTTCAGTAAGGTATTATGGTCTTCAGTAAGGTGTTATGGTCTTCAGTAAGGTGTTATGGTCTTCAGTAAGGTATTATGGTCTTCAGTAAGGTGTTATGGTCTTCAGTAAGGTGTTATGGTCTTCAGTAAGGTATTATGGTCTTCAGTAAGGTATTATGGTCTTCAGTAAGGTATTATGGTCTTCAGTAAGGTATTATGGTCTTCAGTAAGGTGTTATGGTCTTCAGTAAGGTGTTATGGTCTTCAGTAAGGTATTATGGTCTTCAGTAAGGTGTTATGGTCTTCAGTAAGGTGTTATGGTCTTCAGTAAGGTATTATGGTCTTCAGTAAGGTATTATGGTCTTCAATAAGGTATTATGGTCTTCAGTAAGGTATTATGGTCTTCAGTAAGGTGTTATGACTTTTCACTCACTTACTTACTTGGTCGTTCCACTTCTACCCTGGGGTGTAGAGGTGTTGTGTCTTTTTACCTGGCCAAAATATTTTAGATGTCTAATTTTGATCTCCTCCATTCATTCTGTTTTTATTCCTAGATTTTCTAGGACCTTTTATTTGTTTTCTTGTCTTTACATAAGACGTGCCTCATTCTTCTGTATATCCACATTTCAAAGGCCTCAATTCTTTTTTCTAATAGTTTGTTCATTATCTATGTTTCTACACCATATAGCATTGATGAATGTATGCATCATTTGATGATTTTCATGTTTGAATTTGTGAGTTAATTGTTTAGATGTTAGTATCTGTCTCATGTTGTTTAGATGTTAGTATCTGTCTCATGTTGTTGAGATGTTAGTATCTGTCTCATGTTGTTTAGATGTTAGTATTTGTCTCATGTTGTTTAGATGTTAGTATCTGTCTCATGTTGTTTAGATGTTAGTATCTGTCTCATGTTGTTT
Organism: Oreohelix idahoensis; assembly: GCA_024509875.1. Classification (NCBI taxonomy): domain Eukaryota; kingdom Metazoa; phylum Mollusca; class Gastropoda; order Stylommatophora; family Oreohelicidae; genus Oreohelix; species Oreohelix idahoensis. The sequence goes on along the minus strand of JAMPIV010010121.1, from coordinate 61,086 downwards.
AGATGTTAGTATCTGTATCATGTTGTTTAGATGTTAGTATCTGTCTCATGTTGTTTAGATGTTAGTATCTGTCTCATGTTGTTTAGATGTTAGTATCTGGCTCATGTTGTTTAGATGTTAGTATCTGTCTCATGTTGTTGAGATGTTAGTATCTGTCTCATATTGTTTAGATGTTAGCATCTGTCTCATGTTGTTTAGATGTTAGTATCTGTCTCATGTTATTTCGATGTTAGTACCTGTCTCATGTTGTTGAATGTAGCTTTGGCTATTCATATTCCCTCCTTGATTTCATTTTCGCGTCTGCCATCTGGTATTATATGACCAATATATAAGAAACTCTTGACTTGTTCCAGGATTTTCCCATTTAGTCTTATCTTTAATGTGGGCTTATCTGTTTGGCTAATTTTCATAGTTTAAGATTTCTCAGTGTTAATATCAAATCCATATTGATGACCTATGATGGTTACTTGCTTCACTAGGTCTTGTAAGTCCTGTTTACTGTCATCTAACATAAATGTATCATCTTCATATCTAAGGTTGTATATTGATCTTCCATATCTAAGGTTGTATATTGATTTTCCATATCTAAGGTTGTATATTGATCTTCCATATCTAAGGTCGTATATTGATCTTCCATATCTAAGGTTGTATATTGATCTTCCACCGATGTTTAGTCCTGGCAGTTCCTGTATATGTCTGAAAATGTTCTGTATGTAGATATCACATAGGCAGGGGGACAATACACACCCTTGTCTCACACCTCTTTTTATGTCTAGATATGGTGAGTAATTCTTGCCAGATCTTACTGAAGCAGTTTGTTCCCAGTAACGGTCCAATGTGATACATGTACATCTATGATAATGTTTTATGCGATTTTTGTCAATAACTTATGTTTAGTCTGTGATAATTTATTACAAGTGTATTTTCTTTAGCAAATGTCTGTGACAATGTATTACAAGTTTGTCTATGATACTTTCTCAAATTTTTTTTGACAATAACAGGTTTGTCTGTGACAGTATATTACAAGTCTGTTGGTAACTATTTCTTACGTCTGTATATGACACTATCATGTGTTTGTGAAAACTTGTGACGTGTTTCTATATGAGACATTATCATGTCTTTGTGACAACTTGTTACACGTTTGTCTATGACACTTTATCGTGTGTTTGTGACAATTTGTGACTTTCTCTATGAGACATTATCATGTACTTATTACATGTTTGTCTATGATACTTTATCATGTGTTTGTGACAATTTATTACACGTTTGTCTATGATAAATTTTAATGTGTTTGTGAATATTTGTGACGTGTTTCTCTATGAGACATTATCATGTGTTTGTTACAACTTATTACACGTGTGTCTATGACACATTATCATGTGTTTGTGAAAATTTGTGACGTGTTTCTCTATGACACTTTATCCTGTGTTTGTGACAACTTATTACATGTTTGTCTGTGACACTTTATCATGTATTTGTGACAACTTATTACACGTTTGTCGTTGACACTTTTTCATGTGTTTGTGAAAACTTATTACACCTTTGTCTATGACACATTTTCATGTGTTTGTGAAAATTTCTGACATGTTTCTCTATGAGACATTATCATGTGTTTGTGACACTTTATTACATGTTTGTCTATGACACATTATCATGTGTTTGTGACAACTTATTATATGTTTGTCTATGAAACTTTATCATGTGTTTGAGATAACTGATTGCATGTTTGTCTATGACAGATTATCATGTGTTTGTGACAACATATTACATGTTTGTCTAGATAAATAGATAGGCAGACAGCGGGACAAAGAGATACCATATGACCGAAAAACAGGAAGGATAGATAGATAGATAGATAGATAGATAGATAGATAGATAGATAGATAGATAGATAGATAGATAGATAGATAGATAGATAGATAGATAGATAGATAGATAGATAGATAGATAGATAGATAGATAGATAGATAGATAGATAGATAGATAGATAGATAGATAGATAGATAGATAGATAGATAGATAGATAGATAGATAGATAGATAGATAGATAGATAGATAGATAGATAGATAGATAGATAGATAGATAGATAGATAGATAGATAGATAGATAGATAGATAGATAGATAGATAGATAGATAGATAGATAGATAGATAGATAGATAGATAGATAGATAGATAGATAGATAGATAGATAGATAGATAGATAGATAGATAGATAGATAGATAGATAGATAGATAGATAGATAGATAGATAGATAGATAGATAGATAGATAGATAGATAGATAGATAGATAGATAGATAGATAGATAGATAGATAGATAGATAGATAGATAGATAGATAGATAGATAGACCGCATTCACCCATGACTAGGCTCACCGAAGTTCCACAAGCTTGCTGACTACCAGAGGGAAGATAGCGGTACCTCCAGGCTTGATCTTCTCTAGTGTGTGCATCAGGCATGATACCATCAACCAGTGCATCTTGTCCACGGCTTCCTTGTTGTCCAGGGAGGTTCTGTCGGGGAAGGTCAGGCACACAGTCTTTATCAGCACCATCACCTCTGGCGAGACATCCAATGTCCTCATTCTGTCTGCCAGGTAGAAGGAAAAGTCCGTATACTCCTGCCCAAAAACTTTTTTGATTTCCTCTTTGTGAAAGCATCGACCGTTCGGGTAAGAGACCACCTGAAGACTAGAGTTATAACCCTTGAAAGCACCGAGAAACCAAAACTCAAACCATGACCCTCTCACAAGTGAGGCCTGGTCAGACAACGCCAGTTCCTTGAAGCCAGGCACATTTTTGGCATAGTTGATGTAGTTCCTCAACCACTGCTCGGTCATCTCAGCGTCATGCATGGTCAGTGAGAGGTCCTCTTGGGCCATCAACCAGTCATCTAACAACCGTTTGTTTTGTGGTGCCACTTTCAGTGGAGGATGGCGCATCTCGTGTTCGCGTTGAGTGTGAAACAGCTCCAAATAGCGTTTCTGATTATTCAGGAGCTCCTCCTCCGGAACTCGAGTTGTGACCTTGACATATTTGTCGTGATATTTGACGAGGTCAGAGAGAAGAACCTCATACTTCTCCTTCTCCACGCGGTTGACCTCTGTCAGTTTACATTTCTCCACTTCCATCGCATACTCTGTTCTGGTTCTGTGAGAATACCGTCCTGTTTTTATTGCGTCTCTAGACATGCCCATCTCAACACATCTCTGGTAGCGACAGAAGCTACAGGCGTTGCGTTTTTTACCGTAGACCTGACACTCGCGATTTTTGCTGCAGTAGTAAGTGGCGCCACGCTTCAAACTTCGCCGAAAAAATTCATTGCATGCTTCACACGTGTTGACCCCAAAGTGCAACCCAGATGCCATGTTTCCACACACTCGACATGGCGGTAGATTTTGCGCGCCCCTGATTTTTGTATCTCCTTTACCTTTGACCTTTTCAGCATTAACCTCAGATGGACTTTCAAGACGGGAATGTGAACCAGGAGGTCGGTAATCGTGATCATATTTTGTATCTGTCAAAGACATTCGTGTGCTGTCGCCACCTGCCTGCGATGACGAAGATGGTGATGGTATCGACGCTGAAGTGGATGCTGGCGTTGATGTTGACTGTCGAAAGTTATATTTATTACTGTCCAAGTTGTTGTTGTGCAGATGCTGAGGTTGATTAGGTGTTGCTGAAGAATAACGACCGGCGTAATGCTCGCTGCTTGTGTTGCTGTAATCGGAGTCGTCATATTTACTACTGTTGGCAATCAGAATATCGAAACTATCCGGGGAATTAGAGACACTGTGCATGTCGTGCATGTTAAGATCTCGTCTCAGAGAAGGATTAGTAACCGAGCGAATTATCCCATTGCGTTGGTGATCGTTGCTGGAGTGAAGGTAGGTGTCCTCTTCGCGCTGGTCTGAATCCGGCAGCAAGTTCGGCCTGTGGTCTTCTTGACCTAAATATTCATGAGTATCAAACATTTCGAAATTTGATGGTCTTCCGAGAAAGCGGTCAGGTTTAAACTGCTGCTCAAATATAGATTCATGACCGTTGAAGTTTCTGGACTCTGATAGGCCACTGGACAAGGAAACCCTGTTGTCGATCCGCTTCATAGATGGCATAATGATCCGCGGAGAAAGTTTCCTCATAAGATGTAAGTTGATCTGATGGGTTAACATCCTGATCTTCGTTGTCATGGTTTAGGTGACGAGAGTTTTGAGAGCGGTTATGCTCGTGAAAATGGTTTTCTTCAGGCTTTGCGGATGACATGGTGTGACCAGCCATTAAGCTCTTGTTTGCCTCTCGCAGAACAGAAGACGTCATCGCATCCATGGTAACTAATGACATCGTCAGTTTGTTGGAGAGTGCCACGAGGAACACAGTTGTGGCGTGCCCTCCGATGTACGCAAAAATGCCCGAGAACTGTCCAAAAATAACGTGGATATATTTGTTGATAAAACAGTTGTGATGAGAAGTTGACAAAAAAATACCTTCAGTTCTACGGAAGAACTTCACTTTAAAGATACGTGTATTTCAAGGTCCAAGAATCAGACTACCGGAAATAGGTACACATATCAAAATATACAACATCGTATAGGAAACAATCAGAAGGTACACTCTAGAGGCATCTACCTGGTAGTAGTTCACTTCGTTGGCGGCTTGAGAGAACTTTAGTTTTCCACAATTCAAAGAAAGGTAGATTATTGGTATGTTGGCATTGCTCTGTGTGAGCTCTCTGTCGTTTTTTCGTTTTGTTTTTGGTAAGGTTTTTTCGAAGCAGACGTACACTCTTGTGATCTGATTCAGTCAAGCACATCTGAACTAAGTGGTATCTGTGGGAGTGGTAGATAAATTATTGTAAAAGTTGAATTGTTGAGTAAATAAATTTCTCTTTTTCACACCCAGAAAGTGCGTTATTCAAATGAGCGTTACGTTATTTGACGAAGGCGGTCAGACTTTCAGCATGACAAACACGTTGTCTGTTTCTGATCTCGTTGATTTTCTCCCCGCTCAAGCTGTGTGAACAATACTGTCCTAGATGTGTCCTCATTTGTCCTGGTAGGACAGGTTTGTTCTAGCAATGCGATTTTCTCTGTAACAAAAACAATGCACCTTAATTAATCATAACAAGAACAATACATTAATTAGCGATAATAGAGCAACAAAATAATAAACAATATATTCATGCATTACCCTTTTGTCTACCCGTGGAGCATAAAGTCACATTACCCTTTTGTCTACCCGTGGAGCATAAAGTCACATTACCCTTTTGTCTACCCGTGGAGCATAAAGCCACATGACCCAGTTGTCTACCCGTGGAGCACAAAGCCACATTACCCTTTTGTCTACCCGTGGAGCATAAAGCCACATGACCCAGTTGTCTACCCGTGGAGCATAAAGCCACATGACCCAGTTGTCTACCCGTGGAGCATAAAGCCACATGACCCAGTTGTCTACCCGTGGAGCATAAAGCCACATGACCCAGTTGTCTACCCGTGGAGCATAAAGCCACATGACCCAGTTGTCTACCCGTGGAGCATAAAGCCACATTAGCAGCTGGTCCCTCTGTAGAAACATTCTAAAACTTGCAGCGGTGGTTTCAGAGATAACTTGTTTTCCATCATGAGGTTACCAGCCGCCTGCTCAACCTGATGTTAGTCGACTGTTACGACACGCATGTAGCACTATTCTGTCTTTGTTTCTATAGAGACCTCCGGTAGCTACACAGTCATTAGACGGTTAAGGTCATGGTCATTAGACGGTTAAGGTCATGGTCATTAGACGGTTAAGGTCATGGTCATTAGACGGTTAAGGTCATGGTCATTAGACGGTTAAGGTCATGGTCATTAGACGGTTAAGGTCATGGTCATTAGACGGTTAAGGTCATGGTCATTAGACGGTTAAGTGATGGAACAGATGATAAGAAATAAAGCTAATTGTAATTTATCATGGTCATTAGACGGTTAAGTGATGGAACAGATGATAAGAAATAAAGCTAATTGTAATTTATCATGGTCATTAGACGGTTAAGTGATGGAACAGATGATAAGAAATAAAGCTAATTGTAATTTATCATGGTCATTAGACAGTTAAGTGATGGAACAAAAGATAAGAAATAAAGCCAACTGTAATTTATCATGGTCATTAGACAGTTAAGTGATGGAACAGATGATAAGAAATAAAGCTAATTGTAATTTATCATGGTCATTAGATGGTTAAGTGATGGAACAGATGATAAGAAATAAAGCTAATTGTAATTTATCATGGTCATTAGACGGTTAAGTGATGGAACAGATGATAAGAAATAAAGCTAATTGTAATTTATCATGGTCATTAGACAGCTAAGTGATGGAACAAAAGATAAGAAATAAAGCCAACTGTAATTTATCATGGTCATTAGACAGTTAAGTGATGGAACAGATGATAAGAAATAAAGCCAACTGTAATTTATCATGGCCATTAGATGGTTAAGTGATGGAACAGATGATAAGAAATAAAGCTAATTGTAATTTATCATGGTCATTAGACGGTTAAGTGATGGAACAGATGATAAGAAATAAAGCTAATTGTAATTTATCATGGTCATTAGACAGTTAAGTGATGGAACAAAAGATAAGAAATAAAGCCAACTGTAATTTATCATGGTCATTAGACAGTTAAGTGATGGAACAGATGATAAGAAATAAAGCCAACTGTAATTTATCATGGCCATTAGATGGTTAAGTGATGGAACAGATGATAAGAAATAAAGCTAATTGTAATTTATCATGGTCATTAGACGGTTAAGTGATGGAACAGATGATAAGAAATAAAGCTAATTGTAATTTATCATGGTCATTAGACAGTTAAGTGATGGAACAGATGATAAGAAATAAAGCCAACTGTAATTTATCATGGTCATTAGACGGTTAAGTGATGGAACAGATGATAAGAAATAAAGCTAATTGTAATTTATCATGGTCATTAGACAGTTAAGTGATGGAACAAAAGATAAGAAATAAAGCCAACTGTAATTTATCATGGTCATTAGACAGTTAAGTGATGGAACAGATGATAAGAAATAAAGCCAACTGTAATTTATCATGGTCATTAGACGGTTAAGTGATGGAACAGATGATAAGAAATAAAGCTAATTGTAATTTATCATGGTCATTAGACGGTTAAGTGATGGAACAGATGATAATAAATAAAGCCAACTGTAATTTATCATAGAAACAAATCTTTTGAACGAAATCTTAAATGGTCATTTGTACTCGTATATTTAAAACGTCACAATTTGGAAGGAAAAAAACTGACATAATTGAACATCATTCTCAATGTTGCTCCCAAAGGCATGAAGTCACAACTTGTACCTGACCACTTCCCTGTGATAAAGCCCTTCACATACTCTCTCCTGCAGGGGATTGTTTCTGTGGATATTTGTTTTCCATCATGAGGTTGCCAGTTAAGCGCATAATCTCCCATTCGTGGCCTATTACGTATTGGGAGTGGTGTTTCTATTCGTTCTTCACTAACAATAAGAAAATTAAACAAACAAATAATTATAACAAACAAGAATAAATATTTTTAACAGACAATAAATGATCATAACAAACAAGTAAAAAATAACTGTAACAGACAATAAATGCTCGTAACAAAAAAGCAATAAATAACTGTTTCAAACAAACGATAAATTATCATTATAAAAAAGTAATAAATAACTGTAATAGACTATATATAATCATAGTAAACATTTAATAAATAACTGTTATAAACAGACAACAAATGATTATAACAAACAAGTAATAAATAACTGTAACAAACAGACAAAACAAACAAGTAATAAATAACTGTAACAAACAGACAAAACATGATCATAACAAAAAAGCAATAAATAACTGTAATAGACAATAAATGATCATTATAAACAAGTAATAAAAAACCGCAATATACAATAAATAAGCATAGCAAACATGTAATATATAACTGTAACAAACAGACAACAAATGATCATAATAAACAAGTAATAAATAACTGTTACAGACAATAAATTACAATAACAAGCAGACAATAAATTGAAATAATAAACAAGAAATAAATGACTGTAACAACCAGATAATACATTATTATAATAAACAAGTAAAAAATAACTGTAACAGACTATAAATAATCATAGCAAAGAAGTAATAAATAACTGTAACAAACAGACAACAAATGATCACAACAAACAAATAAAAAATAATTGTAACAAACAGACAACAAATAATCACAACAAACAAGTAATAAATAACTGTAACAAACAGACAACAAATGATCACAACAAACAAGTAATAAATAACTGTAGCAAACAGACAAAAAATTCATCATAACAAAAAAGCAATAAATAACTTTTTCAAACAAACAATAAATTATCATAACAAACAAGTAATAAATAACCGTAATAGACTATAAATAATCATAGCAAACATGTAATAAATAACTGTTACAAACAGACAATAAATTACCAAATCAAACATCTAATAAATAACTCTAACACACAGGCAATAAATTACCGTAACAAAGATATAATAAATAACTGTAACAGACAACAAATGATCATAAGAAACAAGTAATAAATAATTGTAACAAACAGACAACAAGTGATCATAACAAACATATAATTAATAACTGTAACAAACAGATAACGATTGATCATAGCAAACATGTAATAAATAACTGTAACAAACCGCCATAAGTGATTATTGCAAACATATAATTAATAACTGTAACAAACAGACAACAAGTGATCACAGCAAACATGTAATAAATAACTGTAACACACCGACAACAAATGATCATAGCAAACATTTAATTAATAACTGTAACAAACAGACAGTAAATGGTGCAGCGATTTTATGAACTGTTGAAACTAATGTACATAAATTATATCGGTTGATCGTGTGAAACTATGGTACATAAGCACATACACACGTCAAGAATATCAACTGATCGTGTGAAACACTTGTACACAAACACATACCGGTACACTCAAGTCAAGAACATTAATTGATTGTATGAAAATCAGGTACATAAACACATACACGTGAGTCAAGAGTGTCAACTGATCGTGTGAAATGCTGGTAAATAAACACACACACAAGTCAAAAACATGAATTGATGAGAAATCAGAATAGTTGGGAAATCAGGACACAGGACTTTATGACTGACAAGATAACAGATACGGTGATATACAGGGAGGCGTCAGCTTGACATAGTGAATGAATCATGCAAGAAATATGGCCGAACTTCCTTATAAGGCAATAACTTTGTTTCAGATCGCTCACTATTCAATCGTAGAACATCGCATAACATATTATTGCTGAGAGACAAGAAAGAAAGAAAGAAACACTGATCAAATTTCCGCCCAGAAAAATTCTAGTGTTGTGGTAACCGACTGGAGAAATAACAACCTAATTATCACCTGGTCGGTAGTTCTACGGGCATTAAGTACACGTACACTAAGAAAACGTGCTGAGAATTAGGTCACATGTTAACAGAACATTTCCAGGCACAGAAAATAAAACCACGACCAAGTCACAAGGTCACGTCTGCTATCTGTACCTAAATTTATGAAACACTGACAAGGGCAATAACTTGTACCTGTAAAGCAGGTTGAGGTAACTCTAACTCGACTTCTGCCAACAGATGTTACCAAGCTCATGATTTATGTTTCTCTTATCTCGGTGAACATCTTTTATCGGCTGCTTATGTTGTGATTTGCCACATGTAGAGGTAGGTATATAATTGGACCCGATCCAATGAACGTAGTGCAGCCTGGTGTGCTGTTGTGTTTCTGTAAGTTATCTATCGCCCCCTAGTCCATTTTCTCTTGGATCGTCCTTCATTTCTGGCTGTTTCCATTTTGTAATATGTCCGTGCTTTTTGGTGAATTATTTTCCTCCTGACGTGTTCAAACCATTGTAATATTATTTTCGGTCAGTCTGCTACTTCACTAGTACCAACACAACAACTAGCCGATCCCTTCATATACCACCCATTCAATAATTTTAGTTCACTCAAGAGAAAAATGTCCGTCACAAAACCACCCACAAAACTGGGTCTCATTAACACAGATATGACACATGAAGTGTTATGTCTGCTTCGTGTGAACTGAGCACGTGACATGAACATAACCTACTTGACACGAATGCTCACTTCAAATGCACAAACAAACCACGTGACTTACCGCTCACTCTGTGTGACGAGAATTAACACTCGATACATGTATACGTGCATAACACTCTACGGGACAGTCTAATCATTAAACAACTTCTTCTACACACTTAGTCCAGATTTCATACAATCACAGACTTTTCAAATGCATCATCAGTGCAGATTATATGCCGCCTTGATTTGGTTATGTTCCTAAATAATTATATAACATCATCATATGTAGGTTTTAAAGTTAATTTTACCCTATTCAATATTAATTATGGTAAGGCCCTGTAAATGTGTGTAATTGTTATTGTACTGTTACAATGTTGGAATTTAAGTGTATTTTAATTTGTTTATTTTATTTTTTAAGTAATATTGAAGATGCTTGTGAGAATAAATGGATTCAGTCTGGCAGACGAGAGAAAAGAAGGGCAGAATGTTAGACGGGCCTGCGTGCCCAATTGTAAACCATTTGAAAATAAAGTTTGTTCGTTCGTTCGTTCGTACAACAACATCTATTTATCCCTTAAAGTTAGCGATCTGTATCAGGCTTCTCCCGTCGCCATAGAACCTCTCCTTCAAGGGGGTTGATGATGGTCATCAACATGTTCCATGGTGCCGACAATCTCGAAGGACCTGTTCTAATGTTTCTTTGTCTTTCCCACGTGGACACATGTCTGTCTGTTCTAATGTTTGTTTGTCTTTGTTGAATTTATTATGCCTGGTTTCTCTTAGTACTTGTGACGTTCTGTCTAATTCGTTATTTTTTTGGTTTCTCAGGGCAGCTCAATAGGTCTTTTTTATTTGAACATGCGCCTTGATATAACCAACGGACCTTGTGTCAATGGTGAACGGGGCGCGCCTCGCAAAAACGAGGCAAAATTTTATTTTAAACAATGAAAAACATCATCTTGGCGTTACAGGGAACCTATGAGGAACATTATCTTGGCGTTACAGGGAACCTATGAGGAACATTATCTTGGCGTTACAGGGAACCTATGAGGAACATTATCTTGGCGTTACAGGGAATCTATGAGGAACATTATCTTGGCGTTACAGGGAACCTGTGAGGAACATTATCTTGGCGTTACAGGGAACCTATGAGGAACATTATCTTGGCGTTACAGGGAACCTATGAGGAACATTATCTTGGCGTTACAGGGAACCTATGAGGAACATTATCTTGGCGTTACAGGGAACCTATGAGGAACATTATCTTGGCGTTACAGGGAACCTATGAGGAACATTATCTTGGCGTTACAGGGAACCTATAAGGAACATTATCTTGGCGTTACAGGGAACCTATGAGGAACATTATCTTGGCTTTACAGGGAACCTATGAGGAACATTATCTTGGCGTTACAGGGAACCTATGAGGAACATTATCATAGCGTTAGAGGGAACCTATGAGGAACATTATCTTGGCGTTACAGGGAACCTATGAGGAACATTATCTTGGCGTTACAGGGAACCTATGAGGAACATTATCTTGGCGTTACAGGGAACCTATGAGGAACATTATCTTGGCGTTACAGGGAACCTATGAGGAACATTATCTTGGCGTTACAGGGAACCTATGAGGAACATTATCTTGGCGTTACAGGGAACCTATGAGGAACATTATCTTGGCGTTACAGGGAACCAATGAGGAACATTATCTTGGCGTTACAGGGAACCTATGAGGAACATTATCTTGGCGTTACAGGGAACCTATGAGGAACATTTTCTTGGCGTTACAGGGAACCTATGAGGAACATTATCTTGGCGTTACAGGGAACCTATGAGAAACATTATCTTGGCGTTACAGGGAACCTATGAGGAACATTATCTTGGCGTTGCAGGGAACCCATGAGGAACATTATCTTGGCGTTGCATGGAACCTATGAGGAACATTATCTTGGCGTTACAGGGAACCCATGAGGAACATTATCTTGGCGTTACAGGGAACCTATGAGGAACATTATCTTGGCGTTACAGGGAACCCATGAGGAACATTATCTTGGCGTTACAGGGAACCTATGAGGAACATTATCTTGGCGTTACAGGGAACCTATGCGGAACATTATCTTGGCGTTACAGGGAACCTATGAGGAACATTATCTTGGCGTTACAGGGAACCAATGAGGAACATTATCTTGGCGTTACAGGGAACCTATGAGGAACATTATCTTGGCGTTACAGGGAACCCATGAGGAACATTATCTTGGCGTTACAGGGAACCCATGAGGAACATTATCTTGGCGTTACAGGGAACCCATGAGGAACATTATCTTGGCGTTACAGTGAACCTGTGAGGAACATTATCTTGGCGTTACAGGGAACCTATGAGGAACATTATCTTGGCGTTACATGGAACCTATGAGGAACATTATCTTGGCGTTACAGGGAACCTATGAGGAACATTATCTTGGCGTTACAGAGAACCTATGAGGAACATTATCTTGGCGTTACAGGGAACCTATGAGGAACATTATCTTGGCGTTACAGGGAACCTATGAGGAACATTATCTTGGCGTTACGGGGAACCTATGAGGAACATTATCTTAGCGTTACGGGGAACCAATGAGGAACATTATCTTGGCGTTGCAGGGAACCTTTGAGGAACATTATCTTGGCGTTGCAGGGAACCTATGAGAAACATTATCTTGGCGTTGCAGGGAACCTATGAGGAACATTATCTTGGCGTTACAGGGAACCTATGAGGAACATTATCTTGGCGTTACAGGGAACCTATGAGGAACATTATCTTGGCGTTACAGGGAACCTATGAGGAACATTATCTTGGCGTTACAGGGAACCTATGGGGAACATTATCTTGGCGTTACAGGGAACCTATGAGGAACATTATCTTGGCGTTACAGGGAACCTATGAGGAACATTATCTTGGCGTTACAGGGAACCTATGAGGAACATTATCTTGGCGTTACAGGGAACCTATGAGGAACATTATCTTGGCGTTACAGGGAACCTATGAGGAACATTATCTTGGCGTTACAGGGAACCTATGAGGAACATTATCTTGGCGTTACAGGGAACCTATGAGGAACATTATCTTGGCGTTACAGGGAACCTATGAGGAACATTATCTTGGCGTTGCAGGGAACCTATGAGGAACATTATCTTGGCGTTGCAGGGAACCTATGAGGAACATTATCTTGGCGTTACATGGAATCTATGAGGAACATTATCTTGGCGTTACAGGGAACCTATGAGGAACATTATCTTGGCGTTACATGGAACCTATGAGGAGCATTGTCTTGGCGTTACAGGGAACCTATGAGGAACATTATCTTGGCATTACAGGGAACCTATGAGGAACATTATCTTGGCGTTACAGGGAACCTATGAGGAACATTATCTTGGCGTTACAGGGAACCTATGAGGAACATTATCTTGGCGTTACAGGGAACCTATGAGGAACATTATCTTGGCGTTACAGTGAACCTATGAGGAACATTATCTTGGCGTTACAGGGAACCTATGAGGAACATTATCTTGGCGTTACAGGGAACCTGAGGAACATTATCTTGGCGTTACAGGGAACCTATGAGGAACATTATCTTGGCGTTACATGAAACCTATGAGGAACATTATCTTGGCGTTACATGGAACCTATGAGGAACATTATCTTGGCGTTACAGGGAACCTATGAGGAACATTATCTTGGCGTTACAGGGAACCTATGAGGAACATTATCTTTGCGTTACATGGAACCTATGAGGAACATTATCTTGGCTTTACTGGGAATCTATGAGGAACATTATCTTGGCTTTACTGGGAATCTATGAGGAACATTTTCTTAACTTTAAGGGGAATCTATGAGGAACATTATCTTGGCTTTACGGGGAATCTATGAGGAACATTATCTTAACTTTAAGGGGAATCTATGAGGAACATTATCTTAACTTTAAGGGGAATCTATGAGGAACATTATCTTAACTTTAAGGTGAATCTATGAGGAACATTATCTTGACTTTACGGGCAATCTACGCATCACCAAAAAATGATGCTTCGATGACAGGTCATTAGTGCGAACCGCAAAACATAACACCGGAAGTTTACCATGGGCAGTTCAGCCTATTAATGACGCAATCACTTCAAAAACGCCGGGAACCAATCAAAAGGGTTCCTTACGCAGAAGCATTTACCTGCGTCGACCTATATATATGTGCGCTTTTTATTCAAATACACACACAAACATGAAGACCAGCCAGAACGACAGACTGGAGAAGAGAAAGCTGCCAGGACTGATTTCTGCTTACCTGCATGCCGGGCAGAATTGCTTCACTAAGTCGGGTCAAAATCTGGCTTGTATTAATCTTAGAGGGTTTATTCGTGTCATCCAACCTGAGGTTATATGTTCAGGTCAATCCAGCTGCCTGGAACTTCGCAGGAGCATAATGGTTGTATCGGAGCTACATCCTTAGTCTCTCTAAGTCTTGGGTGGGCTAAAGGAACAATCATCAGCGGGTGTTGTGTGCATCAAATTAAAAAGGCCAGAACTGTTTTAAGAGATGAGTACACATTAGTACCATTTCCGTCGGCAAGTGTGAGCAATTAACTGTCTATGAAGAAAAAGTGATTTAGCGTAGTGAGAGACAAGATTAACAGCACAGCTGATAAAGTTTCTATAATTGAATAACAGCACAGCTGATATAATTGTTTTCCTATAATTGGAAGACTTGTAATAAATATAAATATAAATATAAATATAAATATATATATAAATAAATAAATATATATATATATATATATATATATATATATATATATATATATATATATATTTATATATATATATATATATATATATATATATATATATATATATATATATATATATATATAAATATATAAATAAATATATATATATATATATATATATATATATATATATATATATATATATATATATAACACCGGCTTCCTAGCTCAGTGGTCTATGGTTCGATCCCCAGATGATGTGGGATTTTTTAGGCCGCAAACGGATCCTGGGTCGACCCAGCCCCAATTGGGTACCAGAGCAACTTCTGGGAAGGTTAAGGCGGCCGGCGTGGTCCTGACCACATCACCCCTAGTGTGCCGAGGTTCAAGAAAATATGGGCCTAATACCGTATTCCCAATATGCCCCAATGGGCGTGTAACGGGATCCTTTACCTCATATATATATATATATATATATATATATATATATATATATATATATATATATATATATATATATATATATATATATATATATATATATATATATATATATATATATATATGGGTGTGTGTGATGGGGCCGTAAAAACGCCCCCTTCATGTTCAAGGCATATTTATCGCCCATATGTTTTCGATGTGCGCGCAGCACGCTGGGATGTGAAAAAAGATAGAAGATATATTAGTTTAGGCCACAATAAAGCCTAAGAATTAGTTGTGGTGTGTTATATTTGATAGTCGTGTGTTATATTTGATAGTTGTGGGCCATATTTGTGTTTTCATGCCTAATAGAGCAATAAAGGTGAGTGTTATTTGCGTGGCGCAATTAATACGCGCAGCGGATTAAGTTGAGTGATTCGGCCTAGAGCTTATAAAATAAATAGCGAGCGGCAAACAGGCTTTTTGAAGATTCAGTCCAGACAAGAGAAAACGAAGATACGAGGCGCCCTGTGTGGGTAGAACAGAGACATGACACGTGAGTTTGATTTAAAAGCAGATTAGCTTATTTCCTAGTGAAATTACCATTATTTCCCTGTAGCTTTAGAATTACATTGAGCGTGTCTGTTTTAATGGTTAATGAAATAAATAGATAGATGTAATTCTAAAGGAGATGTGTTTCCAGGACCTGATAATTTAGTCTTGAAATATACGAGTAAATGAATGAAAATAATATGCATGGATTGATTTTAATAGTGTAAGTCCAAATCACAGATGTGAGAGTTTTAGTAGCAAGTATTTCATTCATCAGACTGGGCAAGAAAGGCAAACTATTTCACACATAAAACCAGGCAGAGAATCAATTTATTACTTGAATTTAAATAATATTAACTGTAATCAAGATGGCAGCCACGTGTTCATGAAAGGCGGCGCGTCATCATGCGGTGAATAAAGAAGGCGCCAAGGAGTCTGAATGTAACACGCTATGTTACGCAGTTTTATATCGTGTGAATTGACACGTGGGTGAAAGTAGGTTAAATGTAATTTTTCCCAATAATAGAAGAGAGAGTTTTCGTGGTAAATGTCCTTTAGGTGATGTATTTAATTCCAGTTTTGTTAAAGTTAAGAATAATTATATTTTATTCTTTGATGCGACAGTAATTTAGTGGTATTTCACGATTATTGATTATTCTACTGTATATCTTTAGTGGGTTACTTTGAGTGAGGTGAGAATATGTATTTAGATTTCTGGAGAGCGCGAGGCACTCCTTGGTGCGTAAGGCACGTTGAGTCAGGTGTTTCTCTGTTTGCTCCTTGTGGAGCATGGAAACACCAATGCGGCTGGTGTCCATCACAAGCCGACAAGAAGCTTTGTTATGCTATTGCAGTGGTTGTTTCGGTAACGATGTGTTTCATGTGATGAGATTCCCAGGCTCATCAGGGGTCATATACGACACGCTTGTTGCCAGGCGCACCAGTCGTCACTTACGACATGTTCAGAATGCAGTAACAAATACTGAGGCGGATCAGTTGCGAGGTGGTGGTTTATTCTTATTATTGAGATTATTTGTTGTACATATAGTTGAATATTATTTTATGTCCAGTTGATTATTATTTATTTATTGTTTTGTGAAGAATGGTTTGTGAGAGCACGTGGGCTCACTTGGAGATATATACTTCTCTTCTCCGCTCCTGAGGGAGCATGGGGCCACCAGTGTGGTTTGCCTCCGCTTGAAGTATTCATATGCTCGTGCAGTAGTGGCTTCGGTAGCAATCTGTGTTACATGGTGAGATTGCCAGCCTCATGCACAACACCATACTAGTCTCATTGGACGACATGCATGAGTGTGTGAGTGTGTGATAGCTGAGAGGGTGCTCTTGCAGTAGTGGTTTCGGTAGCAACCTATGTTACACGGTGAGATTGCCAGCCTCATGCACAACACCTTACTAGTCGCATTGGACGACACGCATGAGTGTGTGCGTGTGTGATAGTTGAGGGTGTCAGGTGGCGTGGAAGGGCTGTTTGGAAGGTGAGAGTATCGTTATTTAACTATGATTTTAACAAGCCCGTGCTTTGTTTGCGTTTCAGGATTAGCAACTGAGCACTAGCTGGGTGTTTGTTTGGTGTTTGGTTTGTTGGTTTATTTGTTTAATGTTTGCTTCAGTGTGCTCTTGGTCACTGATAGGGTTGTAGAAATAAATACAGCCCCTGCCTTAAGAATCAGAGTTTTATTGTTGAATCGGGTCGGTTGCGAGTGTGCAAGAGAGTGATCAAATATCACAACATCATCATCATCATCTCGCCCACCCTATCACACACACACACACACACACACACATATATATATATATATATATATATATATATATATATATATATATATATATATATATATATATATATATATATATATATATATATATATATATATATATATATACGTGTGTGTGTAAGTCATATGTAAACTTACAAACCTATTGCATTCCATCTTCCAACATCCACCCTTCACCACAAGAGTAGATAGTGTATATACTTAATAAATAAGGAAATTGTATTTGAACGACTTGTGAAGTTTATAATTGTTAAGTGAAATCTGTTTCCTTGGTTTAATATCACAATTAGTTACACAGCGGGGTGGCATTTTATGACTGTCTCCACTCTAATAATTTTTCGAGATCAGATCATTCACAGCCGTAACTAATTTGTGATACCAGTAGTTCTCTCATACACTGGAACTTCACAATTTTCCTGCATAAATTCTATTTCTGTATTGTCAGTACTATATTGATCCTGTATACAATAAAAACATCCCGCTACATCCTGGATGTATTGATGGGAATGTGCTAGTAGTGCAATGTCATCTGCATATTCCAGATCTTCCAATGAAGAAAATGTAGTCTATCTTATTCCTCTTGGACTGCCCTCTGTTGTCTGGCGCATCACCCAGTCTATAACTGTTTTAAAAAAAAGTGGTTGATAAGGGGCATCCCTGTCTTACTCCTGTCCTCACCTCAAAGGTTAGGTTGCTCTGCCCAATGCTACACGTAAAGTTGGCATAGAGGCTTTTTATGATTGACACTATTCAGCTTGGAATTCCATAAGCCCTCAGTATTTTCCATAAACTGTCCCTATGTATACTGTCAAAAGCCTTTTCAAAGTCAACGAAATTAATGTACAGCGGTCTTTGCCATTCTGAGCACTGCTCTATAATGTTCCTGAGGGTAAATATATGATCTACACATCTTCTGTTCTTTCTAAATCATGCTTGTTCTTTCCTCAACGGGGAATCTAGGAAGAACATTGTCTTGACTTTACAATAAGGAAAATAAAAAAAGGTCAATATCATACTAGGACAAGGGACAAAGAGAATTGCCAACGTTTCAGTCGTAAGATCTTCTCAAGGGACAAAGAGAATTGCCAACGTTTCAGTCGTAAGATCTTCTCAAGGGACAAACGAACGAAAACAGAAGGGAAAGAAAGTGTGACAGAATTGTCCGTTCTCTTTTCCTAGCATTCATGTTTATCGCCGACATTTTTGCGCTACGTCTCATTTTCGTTACTTAATTATTGTTTACACTCCCTTCCTTCAATTCTTGTCATGTCCGGACTTCAGCGAAAATCTTTTGCTGATTAGGGTAATCAATCACTTTCGTTTGACCCCATATTGACACTTCAATCTGTGGACTGAAATATTGTAACACATTTACGAGCAGACCGTGTGTAGGAAGAGACTGAATACATGAGATACTCATATCCGGACAAGACACGTCGGAGAATAATTATCCATCTTGAAAGAGATTACCTATGCTGGATTGTGGAGTCATGAGTGTAAACATGATCGATAATAGACGAAAGCTGGCATACCATATACGGTGTCTTGAAAACCACACATTTATTTTTGTGTTTGTTATGCAGGAATTGTTCGCGAGAGAAGGGGATATATACGTATCTTGCATGTGATTGGCTCGGCATGTGAGATGTAATTATACAACATTTATGATTGGAGCCTTGCCATATAGTTGCAGTCTGGATGTGGGCCGAACGTTGCCTTATAACTTAGCGTCTTGTGAGTTTACCGCACTGTCAAAATCAACTCGTCAAGAAGACAAGCCAGAGTAAGGAATAGGATCAGGATTCCACTTTAAAGGACCGGATAACGTGTTTGAGCATCTTGTGGATTTACACTACGATAACTCTACCTTTATTAATGTAACGGGTTGCCTCCCCTTAGCTCTGCAGTAGTGGTCCAACAATGGCCAAAACTCAATAACTGATGTGGGTCTTCAAAGGTGTCTACCTTCGCACAAGACTACTCTTGGCGGAGTTGTAGATAGAAGGATAATGATGCTTCTACCTCAAGGTATAATTTACAAGAAATTCAGAAAAGCGAGAACAATGCTGCATTGGCTGAGCACGTTAAGTCTAGAATCTGCGGTTAACTTCTGTGAAGGATTATGTAATCTTATAATAGCTCGTTCAAGCCCCCAGCTGAGTTAATTCAGCGAATTTCTTCTATTATTATTTAGTAGCTCTGGTTGAATGCATTTAAGAAATTGTTTGAGACATACAGATACAACACATTCAACATGATTAAATCAACTTTAAATTTGGATAGATATAAATAACAAATATAATAATCACTTAGGTTTTAACAGCTATTAAAAACTGAATATTCTTTAACAAAAATTGATCATCATCATATGATATTAATTGGGAATTATATCAGGGGAAGTTTCACTTGGAAGCTTTTATTTGACTACTTAGCTGCCAATGAGGTTTCTGCTCCCGCTGGTGTTTTTGTTCTTCGCAGATAGGTGACCAGATTGCTCACGTTCCTGATCAAGATTTAAGGGTTGCAGAACGTTCCAAAGCTGGTCCCACGTCTCTAAGACCCGTCTGATGATGGTGTCTAGCGTCGACTTCAGGCTTTTATACCCTCGTTCAAGAAATAGTACCCTCTGCTGGTACCACCAACTAGTATGGCAAAAGAAGAGAAACAAATACCCTCTTAGTATAACAACCAAGATCTGCTTACTCGGAGCAAGCAAGAGGACATGCACACCATCATAGCTGGCAGACGCTGGAGCTGGGTTGGCAATGTCCTCAGAAGAGACCTCTATGCCATCACAAGAACAGCTATGCTATGGACCCCTGAAGGAAAACGAAAGAGAGGCAGACCAAAAACAACTTGGCGGAGGACTGTGGAGGCTGAGATGCAAAGAATGAACCAGAGTTGAAGCACTGTACGAAGGATGGCCACCGACCGAGCAAAGTGGAATCAATTTGTTGTTGCCCTACAAGACGCCACCAGGCGTGATGGCCACTGACTGCTTTGACGGTCGGCGGCTAAGGATCAAAGAAGAAGAATACATTTGTGTGGAACAAGTTGTTACAGAAGACACGACAGCAACAACACAGAAAAGGCTTCAGGCAGTATTACAGCTATGAGCCAACTGCAAGTAGTGTCCTATATTCCTAATGAACGTTATTGTTGATCAGAATCGAGATTACTGGTGCTCAATCTCCCTCAGGTAATATCGAAGGGAATGAATGCTAACTGTTCCTTGACGATTTACGCACATAATCTACTTGTAATCAACACTAGCTGTACCAGAACTCAATACGTTATTATCTTAACTCTTTCAGCATACGCTATGTAGTGTCTACATATTCTATGACGTGTCCACATATCCTATGTTGTGTCTTCATATGCTATGAAAAGTCCACATACTCTATGAGGCGTCCACAGACGCTATGACGTGTCCACGTACTCTGTGAGGCGTCCACAGACGCTATGACGTGTACACATATCCTATGTTGTGTCTACATACGATATAAACTGCTGTACGAGATGAGACTCTCGTTTATGTGTAAGGTGCACTACATTGCTCGGCGTCCTACTGTGTTTTCCGCTGGATTTCTTTAACACTGACTCTCAGCCTTCCTCTCGTGCGTCCCCTTCCCAAGCATACAGGTTGTTTGCTGTTGAAAAACTTCTACTGTGGGATTAGTTGTTTGATGCAGACGTTAAACGTATTATTTATGTTCAGTCTTCTTATATACCCGTGTAACTTATGCATACTGTTTGTTGGCGTGTGTTCGCTGACGATGTTACAACAGTATCATGTTGTTCACAGGCCATGTTATAACAATATCGTGTTGTTCACATGTCATATTATAACAGTATCATGTTGTTAACATGTCATATTATAACAGTTTCATGTTGTTCACAGGTCATGTTATATCAGTATCATGTTGTTCACATGCCATATTATAACAGTATCATGTTGTTCACAGGCGATGTTATAACAGTATGATGTAGTTTAATGACCATTTTAAAACAGTATCATGTTGTTCACAGGCCATGTTATGACAGTATCATGTTGTTCACAGGCCATGTTATAACAGTATCATGTTGTTCAATTGCCATTTTATAACAGTGTCTCGTTGTTCACAGGAAATGTTATAACGATATCGTGTTGTTCACAGGTCATATTATAACAGTATCATGTTGTTCACATGCCATATTATAATAGTTTCATGTTGTTCACAGGTCATGTTATAACAGTATCATGTTGTTCACATTCCTTATTATAACAGTATCATGTTGTTCACAGGCCATGTTATAACAGTATCATGTTGTTCACAGGCCATACTGTAACAGTATCATGTTGTTTACAGGCCATGTTACAACAGTATCATGTTGTTCACAGGCCATGTTATAACAGTATCATGCTGTTCACAGGCGATGTTATAAACATATCATGTTCTTCAAAGGCGGTGTTATAACAGTATTATAATCTTCACAGGGCATGTTTAAACAGTATCATTTGTTCAAAGGCCATCTTATAATAGTGTCATGTTGTTAATTGGCCGTGTTATAATAGTGTCATGTTGTTCACAGGCCATGTTAATACAGCCTAATGTTGTTCACAGGCCATGTTATAACATTATCATGTATGTTCACAGGCCATGTGATAACAGTATCATGTTGTTCACATGCCATGTTATGACAGTATCATGTTGTTTACAGGCCACGTTATAACAGTATCATGTTGTTCACAGGCCATGTTACAACAGTATCATGTTATTCACAGGCCACGTTAATAAAGTATCATGTTGTTCACAGGCCATGTTATAACAGTTTCATGTTGTTCACAGGCCATGTTCTAACAGTATTATGTTGTTCTCAGGCCATGTTCTAACAGTATCATCTTGTTCACATGCCATATTCTAACAGTATCATGTTGTTCACAGGCCATATTATTACAGTATCATGTTGTTCACATGCTATGTTATAACAGTACCATGATGTTCACAAGCGATGTTATAACAGTATCATGTTGTTCACAGGCGATGTTATAACAGTATCATTTTGTTCACAGGCCATGTTATAACAGTATCATTTTGTTCACAGGCCATGTTCTAACAGTATCTGTTGTTCACAGGCGATGTTATAACAGTATCATGTTATTCACAGGCGATGTTATAACAGTATCATGTTGTTCACAGGCGATAGATAGGACTCACATTGAAGAAACCTGTTGATAATATTGCCAGGCAGTCCTTGTTCTGAAAGCCCCAGAGGTAGATATTTAAAACACATGGAGAAGAGAACTAGAGATATACGCAAAGGTGATGAGGAAGAAATAGCAAGACCTTGAGACGATGGCACAGGACAGCATGACTTGGCATATGTTTGTTAAAGACATATGGTGTTGAAGACCTATGGTGTTGAAGACCTATGGTGTTAAAGACCAATGGTGTTAAAGACCAATGGTGTTAAAGACATATGGTGTTAAAGACCAATGGTGTTAAAGACCAATGGTGTTAAAGACATATGGTGTTAAAGACATATGGTGTTAAAGACATATGGTGTTAAATACCTATGGTGCTGAAGATCTATGGTGTTAAAGACGTATGGTGTTAAAGACATATGGTGTTAAAGACCTATGGTGTTGAAGACCTATGGTGTTAAAGACATATGGTGTTAAAGACCTATGGTGTTAAAGACATATGGTGTTAAAGACCTATAGTGTTAAAGAGCAATTAGTGAATAATTGATGAACATATACCCGTTCAAACGTTGTTTCCAACAATTAGCTCAGTTTTTGTTTCAGATTTACTTTCTGTTCCTTACTGATGATATCTGAACTTTTTTCTTACATATCTCGTCTCACATGTTGTTATATCTTCTCCTAACTTCTACATTCTGTTCCTTAATGACGATTTCTGAACTTTTTTCTTAAACATCTCGTCTCACATGTTGTCTTATCTTCTCCTACTTTATGTTCTTTAATGACGATATCTGATCTGTTTTTTCTTAGACACCTGGTATCGCATGTTGTCATATCTTCTCCTATATTCTTCTTTCTGTTCCTTACTGACGATATCTGAACTGTTTTTCTTACACATCTCGTCTCACATGTTGTCATATCTTCTTCACCTTTCTGTTCCTAATTGACGATATCTGAACTGTTTTTCTTACACACCTCGTCTCATATGTTGTCATATCTTCTTCCCCTTTCTGTTCCTTATTGATGTCACAGAGTGCTCGAAGGTTTCGTCTGGATTATGTTAAAATTTCTTACTTTTCTATTCCTTCACATTTTGTCTGTTTTCTCTACGAAATATTTGCACCTGCGATCTGTTCTTTAGCTGTTTTTCAAGTCTTCACTAAAAGTCCTGTCATACGATCCAAATTCTATCTTCTTCTACAAAGGTACTTAAAGAGATTTCTTTAAGGACGTCCGTTCAATTTATTCGCTTAGTCGAAACGACAGTGGTTCCCTGAGTATTATATTTCCGTGTTCAGTGGTCAACTGAAGACCGTCACGATAAATCTGTTTACGTGTCTAAACGAGAGACGGGAAATAATTAACTTGGCGTGGGGATCAGAAATGTTTTAACTTCATGCAAACAAATGCTGAGTTTTAAAATCACTTGCTGATAACCGTTGGACGAGAACGCACGCTTATAGAATAGAAGCCTCAAGCTACCTAATATCAACAGTATACGTGCTTTGAGAGTAAAGGCTACTCAAAATCTGTTTTCTTAAGCTGCTGATGAAGTCCTGAGCGGTAAGCAAACTCTCAGTATTCGCTTAATTAGCTAACTCTAATATTAAGGGATTAGTTAATGGATGTAAAGTGTGAAATACTTAATATTGTGGTTTTAATTCTTTACATTAGATTGATAGCTATTTTGCATTTATGTATTATGAATGTTATTGATGCATTATAATGATGTAAGTACTGGCTGATATCTGAAAGTACTACATTCTAATTATTTTGGGAATGTGATGAAGAAAGCTGTTGTGAACGAGAGAAGAACCATGTTGTTAAATGGACGAGTGAATGAAATATCATTCCACCAATGCAGTCACGCATGGACGCACACGGCCAGGCGTCTGCTTGTAACAAAGATTGACCTGACTGATCCGACCGGTGTGAGACTACTGCTAGACAGGAATTTGTAAACAAATGGACAGTCGCCTTTAAGGAAAAGACTGACGTTACGGTTCAGGTAAGTATATTATTAGGCACCATTCTGAGACGAAATGTCCAGAGTGGCTGTAGATAATGTATCTGTATTAAAAAAACAGAAGATTGATTACCTGTATTATCTTCCACAGCGCAGTTGCAGAATCCTAGCCAGTTTCTGGATTTTGATTGCTGTAAATTGTTGCGAGTAAACCGCCTAGTTGCTCTATGCTACAGAGAAAACTAGTGCTTACATCTCAAACCTAGCGGTGATCACAAGTCAGCAACCCTGAGCAGTCTACAGATTTAAGCATACAACACCTCGACAGCACCTGTACATCATAACTCAACTTCACAACCAGGTTAACGAAAAGCCTAGTCATCTCTTGGACTCTAGCTCAACTGAATCAAATTCTCCAGTTGGTAATCCCTACCTACTGAGACGCCCAGAAGAAGTCCAAGCAGATAAGTCTACGTAAAACCCAGACCAAAATCAGAATTCACTTATCCCAGAAATAGCCATAGGAATAAACTTTCATCAGTGAGAAAAATAGCCTCTTATTCTTATCTGAACCAAAGACACTGACAGTTCTAAATTTCCTAGTATTTCTTTTTTTCAAAGTACATGTCAACATGGATTTTATTTTCCACTGTAATTAAAGTAATTATGTACATTCTGTAACTCACCATCATTCTGAGTTTGACTTAGTAGATTGTATGTTCTGTTCAGAAAAACATACTCAACCCTCATTGTATTACTTGTTACTACTAGTTCATCTTCAAAAAGATTAGAGTAAGAAAGAGTTAGTCGTCGCCAGAAAAATACAAGAGTTGGTAGTCTAAAAGGTGAGAGAATCACTGACACCAACCTGTGCCCTTCTGTTAACTCTTTCCCTCAACACTAGCTCACCTCTGTGAAGACTAGTTTATAAAGGTCTATGTGCTTTCTACACATCTTCATCTTCCTTACTTATATAATCATCCATAAAGTACATCTCTCCCTGCGACAATTGACGATATCTGAACTGTTTCTCTTACACATTTCGTCTCACATGTTGTCATATCTTCTTCCCCTTTCTGTTCCTTATTGACGATATCTGAACTGTTTTTCTTACACATCTCGTCTCGCATGTTGTCATATCTTCTTCCCCTTTCTGTTCTTTATTGACGATATCTGAACTGTTTTTCTTACACATCTCGTCTCGTATGTTGTCATATCTTCCCCTATCTTCTTCTTTCTCCATGTCGCTCCTTGTGGAGCATGGAACCAGCTCTGTAGTTGTTCCCAGGAAGTCGGTGTGACGAAATCAGTCTTGCACTTTTTATAACTCTCGTCCCCTCCGGCAGTATCACTTCATTTCTTCATTTTTCTCACTCATTGTCCTATTGTTTGGCATATTTATCGCCCTTACATTCTTTTTGCTGTGACCGCACCCAGACATGTTTACGTTTCACTAGGTGAACTGTAACAATACCAGGTTGATTATACAGGTCAGCGGTAATACGTTTATCACTTGAATCGCCTAGCCACCTTTGATATGAGTCGATCTCTATGGACACAATATGGTATCGTACGATCGATGAATAGAACGCCATATTGTCTGCCAGAGAAAGCCGCCTGAGGGATGGGCGAAAACACAGAGGATAATGAGATAATAGCTTCCGATAGACCAACCCTGTATCAAGATTATTACAGATAATCTGTCTGGGCAGCCAATATTGGTGAAAAAGCATCTAGACAGGAAATAAGAAAGAGGTCACGCGATGGAATTTTTAAATGTAATAATTTAAAATACGCGGGGGTATTATGATTTAAACACCCCAACCTATATAGTGCAAAAGAGATTGGATTGATGAAAATGGTTCTCCAGCAAAAAAATTCGTGAGAAAGTTTCAATCTGGGATTTTGGAGACAGGAAATCCAAGATTATTCAGACTGCATACCCCGTCGAGTTAGAAATTCACTAGAGTCAGAGAGAGAAGGATCGGACAAAGAATTCCAAAATTATAAGTGACAGATCGAAGTATTTGGGCAACTTTGAAACTTACAAGTAAACCCGCATATTTAAATACAAAAACTGGAAACTCAAAGGGCCAAGATCGAAGTATTTGGGCAACTTTAAACTTAAAAAAGTAAACCCGCATTTTTAAATACAAAGACTGGAGTCCTAAGGAATCAGATCACCCGTTATAAGAGGAATTCAAAATTTCCAGACCAAGGGATTCGAAAGCATCTAACCTAAGTTGCTAGCGTCCATTCTAAACTGTGCCAGGAGATTGTGTTCCCAAAAGTTACTTTGGGGTAAATGTAAACATTTTTTTACAAATGTGAATTTGACATGTTTTTCCTGCTAAGTGAATATATATGAGGCTGGCAACCTCAACATATGAAAATAGTATATTAATCAACCACAACAACAATCGCTGGTGGTTTCGTCTTGCTAGTCGTACAGACAACCGACAACAGAGGTGACCGCAGATTCCAACTGGAGCAGTGATGAGTGATGATTACATAACATGTGCCTCAAGTGTATCCTATCATTTTGTGAGATGTATGTACCTTGTTAATTGTAATTCATGCAAATCATTGCTTTCGCGCTGTCCAGGTACATATTTTCCCAGTTTAATACCAAGAAGAATATTAGTCATTTCTAATCATCTTCCCTGAGTTACGGTGTGTATACTAAAAAAAATAATTAATTATTCAGAGAGACTAACATTGGTGGGTGGACAATGCGCCTGTTAATTTGCAGCCCACAAATGTACTTAGCAGAGGCATTTGTTCTTTATATTTTATCTAAAGTTCGTGGAACGAACAAAGCTACTAGACTGTGAAGTGTCATCATCACGGAACAACTGACGAAACCACGGCTGCAAGACTCACTTATACCAGCTAAATGCTTGTAAAAGGCACCAGCAAAAGGACATAATATTTTTTTCTTGAAAATCACCACCTAAGCCTCAATGAAGAAAATAATTGAGTTACATCTAAAATTCATCATCATTTCATCGCTATTTTAACCTGTTAAAACTAATTGATTATTAAATGTGTTATATGTTATTTTAAGACTAAACAATCACAGTTGATTCGGTTACTATATGTATGAAAGCAAATGTATGAGCAAGACTCTTTATTATTATATATATATATATATATATATATATATATATATATATATATATATATATATATATATATATATATATATATATATGTGTGGTAGGGTGGGCGAGATGATGATGATGATTATATTGTGATGTGTGATCACTCTCTTGTCACACTCGCACCGACCCGAACAACAATAAAACTCTTGATTCTAGAGGCAGGGGCTATATTTATTTTTATAACCCATTCAGTAACAAAGCAAACATTAAACAAATAAACTAGCGAACATCACAAAACAAAACAAAACAAAACAAAACACCCAACAGTGCCCGATGCTAATGTGTCATGTCTTTGTGTTCTTCTGTGTGGGTACACAGGGCGCCTCGTTTCGTTCCCTCTTGTCTGGACTGATACTTAAAAAAGACCCGCTGCTGGTTCGCTATCTCTTTTTATAGGCACTAGGCTAATCACTCAACTACTGCGCGCTGGGCGTATTAATCTTGGCTACTTAAATATCACACGCGATTATCGCTTTAGGAATAGCGAAAACACAAATAAAACCTACAGCTATTTAATATAACACACGAATATCAAATATGACTCACAACTATACACCACAATTAATTTCTCAGGCTTTATTATGGCCTCATTACGTATCTTCTACTTCAGACTTTTCACAACCCAGAATGCTTCGCGCACATCGAAAATAATCTGCCTAGAAACAGGTAGGGGGCGGGCGTCTCCTTTTCGGCCCCATCACATATCTCCCTCCTGATTTTGTTGTCGTCCCGACAACATCACTACCTCTGGCGCTTCAGTCGAAATCTCTCGGATCGTTGGTGATGCGCCTGATTATTTCTCAGCGTCGATGTTTTGGGCTTAGATTCTGTATCCGGTACAACCCGGCTGGAGACACTCTTGGTCGTCATGTCTCCAGTTGTACGTTGCCGGGCTGTCAGCCGCTGTGGTCTTGAAGACTCGCTCACCGGTGCCGCGTCGCTGTCTGCCCGTGACACCTGCCTGTCAATGCTTGCAGCTGTCGAGTTTGAAGAGAGATCGCTCTTGACTTGTTTTCCACTCCGTTTGTGTGGACGGTGGCTTACGTTCCCCACAATCTGCCTTTGATGAGTCTCCTCTGCTGAACCTTGATTTGCACTCCCTCCTATCTGCTTAGGACGGGTTTCCTCCCCTAGACGAAAGCCAATTCTCTCGGCGCCCTTAGTGTGACAGTTGTCGTGGTCATCTCTTGGCTTGCGCCCTAAAGGCAACCTCGTTGTGGCAGTACGTCTCGGGAAAGAGCTCCTTGAGGGACAGGCGGCTATCAAGTGTTCAGTGGACTTGCATCGAAAACATCTCTTCGGAAGCGGGCCCTGAGGGCACTTGGCTGCCATTTGGTCTGACAGGTCTCCACAATTGTAGCATCTTATCTTTCTGGGCTTCCTCTGTGTCATGGGTCGCTTCCTGCTGCCCTTTCACTCTTGACCGCCAATGCCGCATACATAAATTGCTTCCATGCCCTGCACCGATGGTTTGCTGTCAAACTCTACTCGTTCATTCTTCGCCAGACTCCGGAATCCCTTTCTGTAGATCTTGGTCTGATGTACGAATACATCAATACCTCCATCATCTGGCGTGATGAACCCCCATCCCCTGTGGACACTATACCACTTGCACATCCCTTTTCGCCTTGTTGGTGCCACTGCTTTTATTGGTGCTGTCAGCTCACAGCTTCCCTTGACGACAGCCTGACTCTCACATACAAGAAGGGCTAGTTGCGGTCCCTGTGGGCACACCTCCTCGTCTTGCGTTGGCTGTTCCCGCGGACACACCTCCCCGTCTTGCGTTGGCTGTTCCCGCGGCTGGCATGGTGCTCTCTTTCTCTGCACCTCCTCTTGTGCTGGCGAACTGGCCTCTGACATCTGTGCTATCTGAGACTTTAGGAAGGATAATTCTGCTCTGAGTGCCTCCTTCTCTTTCTGAACTTCTGCACTTGCTATCTGGACCAGTGTCTCAGGCTTTTTACTTTCACCATAAACAGCATATTCCAAAGGGAAATTCCTGGTCATCTCACTGACTGGTTGTTGCTCGCTGTAGGCTCTTTTGACAATTTCCAGTAACTTCTCAGGGCTGGCCTTGGCTCCACCATGTATCCGTAATTCTCTAGATACCCATGGTGTAACGTTGTTCCATATCATGTCTAACTTGTCTTCTGCACAAAAAGGCGCCACCTTCCACGCGGCTTCCACATCTTCCACAAACTCTTGCCAAGTGGGTCTCCCCTCTCCACTAAACAACCTTATCTCTGGCTCCTTCACGTACAATATCTTCACAGGCGCATTAGCCATCTTGCTGCAGGAATGCACTGCTGGGTGTTTAAAATATTTGTTCGTTTGCTGTTTGCTCAGTGTCACTGTCTGCCTTATCCTACCGACGACGCCAATTGTGGTAGGGTGGGCGAGATGATGATGATGATTATATTGTGATGTGTGATCACTCTCTTGTCACACTCGCACCGACCCGAACAACAATAAAACTCTTGATTCTAGAGGCAGGGGCTATATTTATTTTTATAACCCATTCAGTGACAAAGCAAACATTAAACAAATAAACTAGCGAACATCACAAAACAAAACAAAACAAAACAAAACAAAACACCCAACAGTGCCCGATGCTAATGTGTCATGTCTTTGTGTTCTTCTGTGTGGGTACACAGCGCGCCTCGTTTCGTTCCCTCTTGTCTGGACTGATACTTAAAAAAGGCCCGCTGCTGGTTCGCTATCTCTTTTTATAGGCACTAGGCTAATCACTCAACTACTGCGCGCTGGGCGTATTAATCTTGGCTACTTAAATATCACACGCGATTATCGCTTTAGGAATAGCGAAAACACAAATAAAACCTACAGCTATTTAATATAACACACGAATATCAAATATGACTCACAACTATACACCACAATTAATTTCTCAGGCTTTATTATGGCCTCATTACGTATCTTCTACTTCAGACTTTTCACAACCCAGAATGCTTCGCGCACATCGAAAATAATCTGCCTAGAAACAGGTAGGGGGCGTCTCCTTTTCGGCCCCATCACATATATATATATATATATATATATATATATATATATATATATATATATATATATATATATATATATATATACACACACACACACATATATATATATATATATATATATAGATATATATATATATATACACACACACACATACATCTAGACATATATTTACATACATAGAGCTAATTCTTAGAAAAGAATTTCTCTGGATTTACACCAGCTGGGGGCTTGAAAGGGCTATAACCATTGCTTAATTCTTCACAAAAGGCGGCGGACCGATATAAGGTTAACAATTGCCCTGCCAATGCAGCATTGTTCTTGACTTCGGAAGTATGTTGTGAACACTCTTTACCCTTCTATCTACAACTCTGCCAAGAGTAATCTTGTGCGAAGGTAGACACCTTTTGACGACCCGTTTTAGATACTCTTGCGTTTTGGCCACTAGTGGACCACTACTGCAAAGCAGGGGAGGCAAGCCGTGACAGACTGCAGCAAGTCTTTGATCATGGAGCCAGCTCTGCAGCATGTCTCTGTCATATGTTCACCAGACCACTATCTAGGGCAATCGATATTTGAAAAACCGGATGTGTGCTAAAAGTTCGGCCAATGGGGGTAAAGTTGCCCAAGGCGTGATCTTATGATGTAAAAGCGTAAACAATATGGAAGGCGTAGAATCGTAGAATCTTGGATGTGTTTCCATTAACAGTAGAGACCAGCAAGATAATTTCATCTGTTAAGGCTAGTCTAGTTATATATTACAGAATCGGAGCTTTATTCTGACACCTGTATCGTCGTTGTGTGCGCAATATAGTCGGAGAAAATGGAGTTTGAAGGCAGTAGAGCTTGATTCTTTAGCAGTGTTTCACTGTTTCGTCTACCTTGGCAAGAGATACAAGGGTTAGAAGTCGGAGAACGTTAGTTATAACGATATATCAAAATCGTCTTAGTTAAACT
Organism: Oreohelix idahoensis; assembly: GCA_024509875.1. Lineage (NCBI taxonomy): Eukaryota > Metazoa > Mollusca > Gastropoda > Stylommatophora > Oreohelicidae > Oreohelix > Oreohelix idahoensis. Next base: position 29,152 of record JAMPIV010010121.1, on the reverse strand, counting down.
AGCTTGGAATGAAGAAAACCGGTTTGATATTAACGGAGTAAGGCCTATTGGAAGTTTTAGAACAAGCACGGTTTGTCTAAGAATGACGCATTCTTGAAGGGAAGGAGTGGACGATGAATGAAGCTTAACAGCCAATCGGATCGTTGATAGCTATATGCCGGTTGTTGTTTTGAAAGAATAAAAGGGGAGACAAATCTTAGGAATATCACTCGCCGCCATAATTGATTCAATCTCAGAAGTCAGAGTTTCACCACCCAGCGCCTTTGCCATTCAACGGTGTGTGCAGCCTGTCAAGGTTTTAGAAGCCCTGTGTTATTCTGGATTGATGGTAAAATGATCTAAGTATAAATATGTATATATTATTACTTTTGTGCATTTAAGAAGGGTTGTGTGTGAATATTCATTTGGAACTAGTTTTGGAAGGAAACCGCGATTGTGTGCTGTGTAATTCTTTTTGAATTAAATCAGAAGAATGTTTGGAAAAGGTAGAACAGTTTTCAGACGACTAAGTAAGACTTTTCTGATTACTGGATGGGACAGGACTAACAAGAACACTGAAAGAATAGGAAGACATGATCTGCTGTATAATTTGAATATATAGTTAACCCTTATACCAAAGCCTATGTTATTTCAGTGAAGTCAGTCATGGACAGGGATGAGAATTTGAGTTTAAGGAATGATGTTAACGTTTTTAGGAAACGTTTACTGGGTCTCTGACTTGATCTGTGTATCCTGTATTACCAATTACTTTCTGAAAGTCTCACTCTCCTTTCATTTGTGATAAGGAAAGATATTATGACCAAATACCAGCATAGGACATTGTGTATTTCAGGTCCTAGTGCATAACCTCATACTACCCTGCCAGCAAAACAGAAGACTGTTGTATTACCTGTGCAAGCATAAGCTACATTAAAGAACCAAGAGTTTTCAGCAGCTCTGGTCGTGGGACAACCACTCAGTTTTGGGATTTTCCAGACCTGGTTTTCAGCAGTGAAGACACGGTGGAGTCACGTCAGAACTTACTTGAGTTAAGTCAACCACCACTAGACTGAGGCATAACATGGTCACCACACTTACTAGAGACTAGTGAAGTGAATAAAAATTGGTACACTCCATAGTGATTACAGACATGATCTAAGTCACAAGACTATTAGCAAGATTATTATTTACCAGTACAAGTCCAAGAGCAAGAGAGTGTAATTGACAAAATAAATGTACAAATAAATTCTTTGAAACCACGTGATCTTTTTATTTGTCAGGAAGGAAAGAAAAATGGACACTTTATTAGTAAACTTCATTGTTTTCTTTAGTTAAGGCTATCGTCGTCGTCGTCATCATCATCATCATCATCATCATCATCATCATCATCATCATCATCATCATCATCATCATCATCATCATCATCATCATCATCATCATCATCATCATCATCATCATCATCATCCTCATCATCATCATCATCATCATCATCATCATCATCATCATCATCATCATCATCATCATCATCATCATCATCATCATCATCATCATCATCATCATCATCATCATCATCATCATCATCATCATCATCATCATCATCATCATCATCATCATCATCATCATCATCATCATCATCATCATCATCATCATCATCATCATCATCATCATCATCATCATCATCATCATCATCATCATCATCATCATCATCATCATCATCATCATCATCATCATCATCATCATCATCATCATCATCATCATCATCATCATCATCATCATCATCATCATCATCATCATCATCATCATCATCATCATCATCATCATCATCATCATCATCATCATCATCATCATCATCATCATCATCATCATCATCATCATCATCATCATCATCATCATCATCATCATCATCATCATCATCATCATCATCATCATCATCATCATCATCATCATCATCATCATCATCATCATCATCATCATCATCATCATCATCATCATCATCATCATCATCATCATCATCATCATCATCATCATCATCATCATCATCATCATCATCATCATCATCATCATCATCATCATCATCATCATCATCATCATCATCATCATCATCATCATCATCATCATCATCATCATCATCATCATCATCATCATCATCATCATCATCATCATCATCATCATCATCATCATCATCATCATCATCATCATCATCATCATCATCATCATCATCATCATCATCATCATCATCATCATCATCATCATCATCATCATCATCATCATCATCATCATCATCATCATCATCATCATCATCATCATCATCATCATCATCATCATCATCATCATCATCATCATCATCATCATCATCATCATCATCATCATCATCATCATCATCATCATCATCATCATCATCATCATCATCATCATCATCATCATCATCATCATCAGTATTTATATCATCCTTCCATTTCATAAAAGAAAAGAAGCAATAACTGCATATAAAATAATTTATCAAATTGTAACAAGTGGAGTAACTCATTCCCGTTTTGTTTGAGGTTACTTTTACTTTATTAATTCCCTTTAGGCAACACAATCACATAGGATAGTTGTAGAGAGGAGACCATTTAGAAACGGATACTGCTATTTACTATCCAGGCCAGTATTCATTACAGTCTGACTTTACCTATGACAACCATACACCATTGCTCGTTTCGGAGAATGGGGTATTGCTTTTAAGACCAGTATTCTTATCTGGCAGCTATACTTTGTACCACCTGATACATCTTACTATCTACCACAATCTACACAAACTAACCTCTTGCTACAGTCTCCAGGAAGCATACACCAAGTATTCGCATGCGCCTATAGCGCTGGTTTCTATGGCAACTAGCTCCACGTGATGAGGTTGCCAGTCCCACCAACTTCCCCTATCAGCGCCGTAGATAGGACTTAATAAGGGAGGAGGGGGAAGTTTATTTTTTTTTTAATTTTAATGGACTATTTTGGTACCGGTAGAGTATAATTTCCACCGTATCGACGGCCCTGTACCTTATGCTTTAGATGAGAATTGGTCAATTCATGGCTTAATCTTCCTGACAGAACATGCAGGTTTTATTTGAACATACGCAGCGATAAAACCGAAATACATTTACATTAGGCTGTACGGGTTGTGCCTCGCCTAAAAAGGGTAAAATTAAGTAATTTGCCCCCGATTTTCCCCCGCCACCTCACTATAAAAGGGTTCTACAGACATTCTGTTACTGTTCACTTGTTGGGCCCGTCCTAGTTATCTCAGCGTGTTAGATCTCTTCAACTTCTGGTAGTGATCTTTACCATCGGCACAACCTCTCTCATTGTTTCCGTTAACTGGGTCACGCATCTTTCTAAGTGCTCGCTCAGCGTGTCGTAAGTGCTCAGTTTGAATGACAAGACCACTCAGACAAAATCTTGTTTTTAAACTAGATATCACGTCCTAAAACAGAACATGGTCCGCTGTCGACACAAGATGACGTTGTTAATATTTACATGAGCTATTTATCCGCTGAGTTCTGGCTCTAATTTCCGCCAAGTTAAATCGGACTACCAAAAAATTATCCAAGAAAGCGTTAATCGGACTGGCCCGCTATTAACTGGGCTAAGGTTCTCCCTAGTAAGTCGAGAAGATGTGTTCATCGACCGCTTGTCTGGAAGAGATTAACATCACGTCTTCACTCAAAAGTACGGTTTTACTGAACATGATACGACAAATATTGTGTTAGCCAGAAGATATATATATATATATATATATATATATATATATATATATATATATATATATATATATATATATATATATATATATATATATATATATATATATATATATATATATATATATATATATATATATATATATATATATATATATATATATATATATATATATATATATATATATATATATATATATATATATATATATATATATATATGGTACAAATAACTAACTGTGTACTCTACTACTTAGTCTTTCCCCTTCTACCGTGAGGTGTAGAGGTAACTGTGTACTCAACAAATAATAACTACATGTGTACTAGACAAACAATAACTACATGTGTACTAGACATACAATAACTACATGTGTACTAGACAAATATTAACCAAATGTGTACTAGACACATAATATCCAAATGTGTCCTAGACAAAAAATAACCAAATGTGTACTAGCCAAATATTAACCACATGTGTACTAGACGGCTTTCACCACTGACAGTCATACGAGCCTCAGACTCCGGATAACCATCCCGCAGACCACAAACTGAGGAAAGAACAAGCAGAATTTAGAAAGAACAGAAGATGTGTTGATCATATATTTACCCTCAGGAACAACGTTACTTGTAGCGTTGGGCAGAGCAACCTAACCTTTGAGGTGAAGACAGGAGTACGACAGGGATGCCCCTTATCAACCACTCTATTTTTAACAGTCATAGACTGGGTGATGCGCCAGACAACAGAGGGCAGTCCAAGAGGAATAAGATGGACTAATTTTCTACATTGGAAGATCTGGAATATGCAGATAACATTGCACTACTAGCACATTCACATCAACACATCCAGGAAAAAACAGATAGACTTAATAAGTATAGCCAGCAGGTGGGCTTGAACATCAATCTAAAGAAGACAGAGGTCATGACGCTCAATGTGAGCAACCCTGAGCCCATATCAGTAAGGAATCAGCAACTGGAACAGACAGACACCTTCACATACCTAGGATGCATAGTAACACCAGACGGCGGAGCAAGCAAAGACATCAACAACAGAATTAACAAAGCACGAACAGCCTTTTTTAGTCTAAACAACATCTGGAAGTCCTCTCAGTACAGCACAAGCACAAAATTAAGATTATATCAGAGCTGTGTGCTTTCTGTGCTTCTCTATGGTGCGGAATGCTGGAGAGTTACAGAGAAGTAAATGTCGAAATTGTCATCTTTTCACACAACATGCGTAAGAAAAATTCACCGAATCTTTTTGCCGAATACCATCACCAACCAAGATCTGATTACTCGGAGCAAGCAAGAGGACATGCACACCATCATAGCTGGCAGACGCTGGAGCTGGGTTGGCCATGTGTGACCGCTTGGCATACACTACCATTTATACGTGTTAAAACCACATAGAATGAGAATAACACGTTAAAAGCAGTTAAGGTATTTTTGCACAAAACACAGTATCATGAAAAGTTCACGGCTTTGAGAGAGGCATTGTAAAGCTGTCCCAGAAGAAAAAAATAGTAAATGCATGTTTTTGAATGGAAAATTTTGTGAAAGTGAGAGTTGCTATTTGGTTTTGTCCATTGTTGATGGAAAAGAGAGATGTCACAAAAGTCGAAATAACCGAAAGTCGTATGCAAATGGTCGAAAACAGAGAGACGTGTGCAAATGTAGATCATTGTAACATGTGAAAAAAAGACGGAGTCGTGTGAAAAGTGGCGGGAAAAGGAAAGAACTGCATATAAAAGGAGAGATGTGGGCGATCAGACAGGATCATTTGAGATAGGATTTTAGAGATGGCATAGATTAGGCCAGATGATTTTACAGAGTGTTAGGTGAACTTTGTCTTTGAGATTATCAAGACAAGTTATTTAAGTTGACACGTTAGTTAGTTTTTAGTTGCCAAGTTTTTAAGTAGACAAATGTGTATTTTTCCTTGGATATATATATTTTGCCTTGTGGATATATATATATTTTTTCCTTATGGATAAACAACCAATCATTGTGAAATTTGCAGTGCTTGTCTAATGACATTAATAAACTGTGATTGCATTTTCTACATTGCTGTGTTACAGTATCACTAAAACTAAAAGGGTAAGAACGGACCTGGTAAGAAAAATAAACTTCGGTCAAGAATTTCCATCTCAGGCGGTAGGCCTGTAACGACTTGAACAGAAACATAAAGGATTAGCTCGTCAAAATATTTACCTGCGCACAATACAATTGACCCGGCCACCTGACCCGGGTCTCACCCCTTCTGACATTGATGCAGTAAACACAGCCCGGTCACACATGTCCTCAGAAGAGACCCCGATGCCATCACAAGAACAGCTATGCTATGGACCTCTGAAGGAAAACGAAAGAGTGGCAGACCAAAAACAACTTGGCGGAGGACTGTGGAGACTGAGATGCAAAGAATGAACCAGAGTTGGGCCACTGTACGAAGGATGGTCACCTACCGAGCAAAGTGGAATCAATTTGTTGTTGCCCTACAAGACGCCACCAGACGTGATGGCCACTGACTGCTTTGACGGTCGGCGGCTAAGGATCAAAGAAGAAGAAGTACTAGACAAATAATAACCAAATGTGTACTAGACATATAATAACCATATGTGTACTTGACAAATAATTACCAAATGTGTACTTGACAAATAATTACCAAATGTGTACTAGGCAAATAATAACTAAATATGCACTCAACAAAAAGCGTTTCCATGTGTAAGAATTATATGTATATAAAGTGTGTCATGAACTATCATTTCTTATGTCCAGGGGTAGTGTGTGTTTTGTTTTATAAGTGCCTTTTTTGATGAACGTTCATAACATTTTGATTCTTCATTTGGGATCTTAGTTATTGTCAATAGACTATTAACAGTGATTCAGACTCGTGAACAGCCATGCGAAACATGACATAAGGCGTAATGTATCGGTTAACTCCATATCTGTTATCGATCCGGTTCCTTTTAATCACAATAGCCAACACAATTGTGGCATGAATGAAAACAGAAACACAGATGCGGAAAACCACATCGAAATTTATTTATTTATTTTTTTTTTTTTTTTGCGTACGCCCGCTAATACTCAAGGCGAAATCTCAGGTTATTATTAATGTCTAACCTGACATTGATTTTACGCGAGTATCCCTTTTTTCTTGTACAGAGACAGGTGTCCCTCGCCATTCAGGCAGATACTCGCCGATTTCGGAGGTACCCATTAGAGCTGGGTCGGCTCAGGAGCCGCCAATCGCTGGTCGACGACACTCCTTCAAATGTCCTCGCCGGGTCTCGAGCTAATCCAGTCCAAAATCGACGAAAAATCCTCAAATGCCATCGCCCGGGTTTGATCCTATATCACCCGGTCGCCAGAGCGGTGTGGTAACCACTACGCTAGCGCGGCTCCCTACATCGAAATAATAATTACCGTTTACCCCACACAGGATAGCAGCTTCCAACATTGTGTACCCCCTGTAGGACTTCACGTGGCAGTGAAATAAAAATTATCGTTTTAACTGTAAATTATGTGTATTTTTCTGGTTCCGGTAAATACAAACACACACAATTACTGCAGACAAGAAACAACAGCTTAAGAACAAACGAGCAAACAAATGTGTAGACAAGTGTGTGTAAACATGTTATGTGTAGACAGGTGTGTAAGAAATTGTCACATAATTTCGGGTCGATCTTTTCTTCACTGCGGCAGTAATCAGTACCATTTGTTGTACGTACTGATTACCTGGAATTTCCGGGGATCGACACATTTAATTATCTCTTATCAAACATATAATTGGTATTTACAATCATTTGACACTCCTTTTTGGTGATAATTCATTACATTTGCTTGGCGCTTCACAGCTTTGCGGAGATTAACGCAGGTAAAACTCATATGGGCCTGGTCAGTTTTCGTGTAGTTTTGTTTGCTCAAGCCGTGCCAGGCGATGAAATTACTCGCCCAGAGACGGATTTTGTGTGCACAAGCGACGGATAAAGAGGTTACTTGTCTGTGCGACACATTTTGGACAGACATGAATGACATCATCATTTCCTGTCCACCTGTTTCAGAGACATAGCGTTAGAGGAAAGTAAGATGTTACATCTGAAACACATTGTCAAAAGAGTGTACGGACTTGTCTCTTTCATATATGGGAGACGTGACCTTTGCATCACGCACAAAACTTTCCATGTCGAAATAATTTTGAATTACCCCACATAAATATGCAGTTTTGAAACGATTGGCGGTGTTCGAAATAGAGGAACCACCAAATTTCTGATAGGACCCTGCTTAAATCGTAAACAAAATACTGCGGGGGAGGCGAAGTGCCATATAACCTCACACTTTTGCAGTTATAAAACACTGTGAGAATCGCTTGCCAAAATGACAACCAGACTGCCAGAGTGTGAAGAACTAATTACTAAACTCTGCAGTTTAATAGCTTGGCGAAACTTCACAACTAGAGCGATAGTTTTAACGCCTGTAAAACTACAATATGGGCCTGGTCAGGCGTCGCAGCCAGAGAAAACACTGTGATTTTGTTGTGCAACAAGACGACGGATAATCAGAGGTTTTGTTGGGGGAACACTTGTCTGTGAAAAACTCTACACATTTTAATGGGAATCAAATCCCTGACTGAGACAACTGAATGACATCATCAGATTCAAAGTGTCCACCTGTTTTCAGAGTAACATAGCGTTGAGATGTTCTGAATAAAGTAATCTGGCAGAGTGCCTACACCTACATTCTGAAACATTTGTAATCAAAAGAGTGGTGCTGTTTGTCCACTAGGGATACGGATCTTGTTCTAAAACATATATGGCTAAGACGTGTGGGCTCTAAAGACTTTGACATTATTCGTAGACGGATCTACCTGACACATCTGGCGCAACGTGTGCGACCTAAAACTTGACGAGTCCATCCAGTACGACCTGTCAATAATGTGGATGAATTCAACCCCACATAACATATGCCACGTAACCTTGACAAACGATTCACAAGAGTGGTGATAATGTTCTGATAAAAATAATTTTCTTTTCAAGCCTTGTTAAAACCTAAATGTGTTATTGTGATAGGAACATGTGCTAGACAATGTAAAAAAGTCATACTAAATACTTTAGACAGAGGCGAAACATGTGTAGTAAACAGGTGTGGGGGGTTTTAACGAACTGCAGATATAAGTGTGTTAAACACTGTGGAATCGTTGCCCAACAATGACATAGCCAGACTGTTGTAGAGTTTAGAATCAGAATAAACTTTTATCTATACCGGAGATAAGTGTTGTAAAGATGTGTGTATACAAGTTGTTAACTTAACTTCAAACAGCAATTATTTTAAGTGTAACACCAGTGTGTTGGACTTGTAAAAGGAAATTTTGTGTAGATCTGTGTAACTGAACACACAAGTGGTTTGTTGTAAACATTGTTTTAAGTGTGTAAACAACCCATGTGTAAAAGTTGTGTAAACATTTTACTGTATGTGTTAACAAGTGTGAGTAAACATTCCTATGTGAAACAAGAACATCTGGACTGGTGGTAAAACTTTTATGTGTACAATGTGTAAAAAAACTGTAGAAAGGTTGTACAAGTGGCCTGTGTAAACATTTTATGTGTATCAATTGTGTGTAAACATTGTATGATTTGAAAAGTTTGTGTAAACATTTTATGTGTAGACAAGTGTGTGTAAACATTTTATGTGTATACAAGTGGGTGTAAACATTTTATGTGTAGACAAGTGTGTGTAAAACATTTTATGTGTATACAAGTAACCTAGGGATGTGTAAACATTTTGTGTGTACGACAAGTGTGTGTAAAACAATTTTATGTGTATCACAAGTGTGTGTAAACATGTTTTATGTGTAGACAAGTAATGTGTAAACATTTTGTGTATGTGTAAAACATGTGTAGACAAGTGTGTGTAAACATTTTATGTGTAGACAAGTGTGTGTAAACATTTTATGTGTAGACAAGTGTGTAAACATTTTATGTGTATACAAGTGGGTGTAAACATTTTATGTGTAGACAAGTGTGTGTAAACATTTTATGTGTATACAAGTGGGTGTAAACATTTTATGTGTAGACAAGTGTGTGTAAACATTTTATGTGTAGACAAGTGTGTGTAAACATTTTATGTGTATACAAGTGTGTGTAAACATTTTATGTGTAGACAAGTGTGTGTAAACATTTTATGTGTAGACAAGTGTGTGTAAACATTTTATGTGTAGACAAGTGTGTGTAAACATTTTATTGTAGACAAGTGTGTGTAAACATTTTATGTGTAGACAAGTGTGTGTAAACATTTTATGTGTATAAAAGTGGGTGTAAACATTTTATGTGCATACAAGTGTGTGTAAACATTTTATGTGTAGACAGGTGTGTGTAAACATTTTATGTGTAGACAAGTGTGTGTAAACATTTTATGTGTAGACAAGTGTGTGTAAACATTTTATGTGTAGACAAGTGTGTGTAAACATTTTATGTGTAGACAAGTGTGTGTAAACATTTTATGTGTAGACAAGTGTGTGTAAACATTTTATGTGTAGACAAGTGTGTGTAAACATTTTATGTGTAGATAAGTGTGTGTAAACATTTTATGTGTAGACAAGTGTGTGTAAACATTTTATGTGTAGACAAGTGTGTGTAAACATTTTATGTGTAGACAAGTGTGTGTAAACATTTTATGTGTAGACAAGTGTGTGTAAACATTTTTATGTTTAGACAAGTGTGTGTAAACATTTTATGTGTAGACAAGTGTGTGTAAACATTTTATGTGTAGACAAGTGTGTGTAAACATTTTATGTGTAGACAAGTGTGTGTAAACATTTTATGTGTAGACAAGTGTGTGTAAACATTTATGTGTATACAAGTGTGTGTAAACATTTTATGTGTAGACAAGTGTGTGTAAACATTTTATGTGTATACAAGTGGGTGTAAACATTTTATGTGTAGACAAGTGTGTGTAAACATTTTATGTGTATACAAGTGTGTGTAAACATTTTATGTGTATACAAGTGTGTGTAAACATTTTATGTGTAGACAAGTGTGTGTAAACATTTTATGTGTATACAAGTGTGTGTAAACATTTTATGTGTATACAAGTGGGTGTAAACATTTTATGTGTAGACAAGTGTGTGTAAACATTTTTTTTATGTGTAGACAAGTGTGTGTAAACATTTTATTGTAGACAAGTGTGTGTAAACATTTTATGTGTAGACAAGTGTGTGTAAACATTTTATGTGTAGACAAGTGTGTGTAAACATTTTATGTGTAGACAAGTGTGTGTAAACATTTTATGTGTAGACAAGTGTGTGTAAACATTTTATGTGTAGACAAGTGTGTGTAAACATTTTATGTGTAGACAAGTGTGTGTAAACATTTTATGTGTAGACAAGTGTGTGTAAACATTTTATGTGTAGACAAGTGTGTGTAAACATTTTATGTGTAGACAGGTGTGTAAGAACTGTACGTGTAGACAAGTGTGTGTAAACATTTTATGTGTAGACAAGTGTGTGTAAACATTTTATGTGTAGACAAGTGTGTGTAAACATTTTATGTGTAGACAAGTGTGTGTAAACATTTTATGTGTAGACAAGTGTGTGTAAACATTTTATGTGTATACAAGTGTGTGTAAACATTTTATGTGTAGACAAGTGTGTGTAAACATTTTATGTGTAGACAAGTGTGTGTAAACATTTTATGTGTAGACAAGTGTGTGTAAACATTTCATGTGTAGACAAGTGTGTGTAAACATTTTATGTGTAGACAAGTGTGTGTAAACATTTTATGTGTAGACAAGTGTGTGTAAACATTTTATGTGTAGACAAGTGTGTGTAAACATTTTATGTGTAGACAAGTGTGTATAAACATTTTATGTGTAGACAAGTGTGTGTAAACATTTTATGTGTAGACAAGTGTGTGTAAACATTTTATGTGTAGACAAGTGTGTGTAAACATTTTATGTGTATACAAGTGTGTGTAAACATTTTATGTGTAGACAAGTGTGTGTAAACATTTTATGTGTAGACAAGTGTGTGTAAACACTTTATGTGTAGACAGGTGTGTAAAAACTGTTTGTGTGTATACAAGTGTGTGTAAACATTTTATGTGTATACAAGTGTGTGTAAACATTTTATGTGTAGACAAGTGTGTGTAAACATTTTATGTGTATACAAGTGTGTGTAAACATTTTATGTGTATACAAGTGTGTGTAAACATTTTATGTGTATACAAGTGTGTGTAAACATTTTATGTGTAGACAAGTGTGTGTAAACATTTTATGTGTAGACAAGTGTGTGTAAACATTTACAGACAAGTGTTGTAAACAAGTGTTTTTTTATGTGTAGACAAGTGTGTGTAAACATTTTATGTGTAGACAAGTGTGTGTAAACATTTTATGTGTAGACAGGTGTGTGTAAACATTTTATGTGTAGACAAGTGTGTGTAAACATTTTTTATGTGTATAGAAGCGTGTGTAAAAATTTTATGTGTAGACAAGTGTGTGTAAACATTTTATGTGTAGACAGGTGTGTGTAAACATTTTATGTGTAGACAAGTGTGTGTAAACATTTTATAAGTAGACAAGTGTGTGTAAACATTTTATGTGTAGACAAGTGTGTGTAAACATTTTATGTGTAGACAAGTGTGTGTAAACATTTTATGTGTAGACAAGTGTGTGTAAACATTTTATGTGTAGACAAGTGTTGTAAACATTTTATGTGTAGACAAGTGTGTGTAAACATTTTATGTGTAGACAAGTGTGTGTAAACATTTTATGTGTAGACAAGTGTGTGTAAACATTTTATGTGTAGACAAGTGTGTGTAAACATTTTATGTGTAGACAAGTGTGTGTAAACATTTTATGTGTAGACAAGTGTGTGTAAACATTTTATGTGTAGACAAGTGTGTGTAAACATTTTATGTGTAGACAAGTGTGTGTAAACATTTTATGTGTATACAAGTGTGTGTAAACATTTTATGTGTAGACAAGTGTGTGTAAACATTTTATGTGTAGACAAGTGTGTGTAAACATTTTATGTGTATACAAGTGTGTGTAAACATTTTATGTGTAGACAAGTGTGTGTAAACATTTTATGTGTAGACAAGTGTGTGTAAACATTTTATGTGTAGACAAGTGTGTGTAAACATTTTATGTGTAGACAAGTGTGTGTAAACATTTTATGTGTAGACAAGTGTGTGTAAACATTTTATGTGTAGACAAGTGTGTGTAAACATTTTATGTGTAGTAGACAAGTGTGTGTAAACATTTTATGTGTAGACAAGTTTGTGTAAACATTTTATGTGTAGATAAGTGTGTGTAAACATTGTATGTGTAGACAAGTGTGTGTAAACATTGTATGTGTAGATAAGTGTGTGTAAACATTTTATGTGTAGACAAGTGTGTGTAAACATTTTATGTGTATACAAGTGTGTGTAAACATTTTATGTGTAGACAAGTGTGTGTAAACATTTTATGTGTATACAAGTGTGTGTAAACATTTTATGTGTAGACAAGTGTGTGTAAACATTTTATGTGTAGACAAGTGTGTGTAAACATTTTATGTGTATACAAGTGTGTGTAAACATTTTATGTGTAGACAAGTGTGTGTAAACATTTTATGTGTATACAAGTGTGTGTAAACATTTTATGTGTAGACAAGTGTGTGTAAACATTTTATGTGTAGACAAGTGTGTGTAAACATTTTATGTGTAGACAAGTGTGTGTAAACATTTTATGTGTAGACAAGTGTGTGTAAACATTTTATGTGTAGACAAGTGTGTGTAAACATTTTATGTGTAGACAAGTGTGTGTGTAAACATTTTATGTGTAGACAGGTGTGTGTAAAAACATTTTATGTGTAGACAAGTGTGTGTAAACATTTTATGTGTATACAAGTGTGTGTAAACATTTTATGTGTAGACAAGTGTGTGTAAACATTTTATGTGTAGACAAGTGTGTGTAAACATTTTATGTGTAGACAAGTGTGTGTAAACATTTTATGTGTATACAAGTGTGTGTAAACATTTTATGTGTAGACAAGTGTGTGTAAACATTTTATGTGTAGACAAGTGTGTGTAAACATTTTATGTGTAGACAAGTGTGTGTAAACATTTTATGTGTAGACAAGTGTGTGTAAACATTTTATGTGTAGACATGTGTGTAAACATTTTATGTGTAGACAAGTGTGTGTAAACATTTTATGTGTATACAAGTGTGTGTAAACATTTTATGTGTAGACAAGTGTGTGTAAACATTTTATGTGTATACAAGTGTGTGTAAACATTTTATGTGTAGACAAGTGTGTGTAAACATTTTATGTAAACATTTTATGTGTATACAAGTGTGTGTAAACATTTTATGTGTAGACAAGTGTGTGTAAACATTTTATGTGTAGACAAGTGTGTGTAAACATTTTATGTGTAGACAAGTGTGTAAACATTTTATGTGTATACAAGTGTGTGTAAACATTTTATGTGTAGACAAGTGTGTGTAAACATTTTATGTGTAGACAAGTGTGTGTAAACATTTTATGTGTAGACAAGTGTGTGTAAACATTTTATGTGTAGACATGTGTGTAAACATTTTATGTGTAGACAAGTGTGTGTAAACATTTTATGTGTAGACAAGTGTGTGTAAACATTTTATGTGTAGACAAGTGTGTGTAAACATTTTATGTGTAGACAAGTGTGTGTAAACATTTTATGTGTATACAAGTGTGTGTAAAACAATGTGTAGTGTGTGTGTAAACATTTTATGTGTATACAAGTGTGTGTAAACATTTTATGTGTAGACAAGTGTGTGTAAACATTTTATGTGTAGACAAGTGTGTGTAAACATTTTATGTGTAGACAAGTGTGTGTAAACATTTTATGTGTAGACAAGTGTGTGTAAACATTTTATGTGTAGACAAGTGTGTGTAAACATTTTATGTGTATACAAGTGTGTGTAAACATTTTATGTGTAGACAAGTGTGTGTAAACATTTTATGTGTAGACAAGTGTGTGTAAACATTTTATGTGTAGACAAGTGTGTGTAAACATTTTATGTGTAGACAAGTGTGTGTAAACATTTTATGTGTAGACAAGTGCGTGTAAACATTTTATGTGTAGACAAGTGTGTGTAAACATTTTATGTGTAGACAAGTGTGTGTAAACATTTTATGTGTAGACAAGTGTGTGTAAACATTTTATGTGTAGACAAGTGTGTGTAAACATTTTATGTGTATACAAGTGTGTGTAAACATTTTATGTGTATACAAGTGTGTGTAAACATTTTATGTGTATACAAGTGTGTGTAAACATTTTATGTGTAGACAAGTGTGTGTAAACATTTTATGTGTATACAAGTGTGTGTAAACATTTTATGTGTAGACAAGTGTGTGTAAACATTTTATGTGTATACAAGTGGGTGTAAACATTTTATGTGTAGACAAGTGTGTGTAAACATTTTATGTGTAGACAAGTGGGTGTAAACATTTTATGTGTAGACAAGTGTGTGTAAACATTTTATGTGTAGACAAGTGTGTGTAAACATTTTATGTGTATACAAGTGTGTGTAAACATTTTATGTGTAGACAAGTGTGTGTAAACATTTTATGTGTAGACAAGTGTGTGTAAACATTTTATGTGTAGACAAGTGTGTGTAAACATTTTATGTGTATAAAAGTGGGTGTAAACATTTTATGTGCATACAAGTGTGTCTACACATAAAATGTTTACACACACTTGTCTACACATAAAATGTTTACACACACTTGTCTACACATAAAATGTTTACACACACTTGTCTACACATAAAATGTTTACACACACTTGTCTACACATAAAATGTTTATACACTTGTCTTCACATGTCTTGTATACACACACTTGTATACACATAAAATGTTTACACACACTTGTCTACACATAAAATGTTTACACACACTTGTATACACATAAAATGTTTACACACACTTGTCTACACATAAAATGTTTACACACACTTGTATACACATAAAATGTTTACACACACTTGTATACACATAAAATGTTTACACACACTTGTCTACACATAAAATGTTTACACACACTTGTCTACACATAAAATGTTTACACACACTTGTCTACACATAAAATGTTTACACACACTTGTCTACACATAAAATGTTTACACACACTTGTCTACACATAAAATGTTTACACACACTTGTATACACATAAAATGTTTACACACACTTGTATACACATAAAATGTTTACACACACTTGTCTACACATAAAATGTTTACACCAACTTGTATACACATAAAATGTTTACACACACTTGTATACACATAAAATGTTTACACACACTTGTATACACATAAAATGTTTACACACACTTGTATACACATAAAATGTTTACACACACTTGTATACACATAAAATGTTTACACACACTTGTATACACATAAAATGTTTACACACACTTGTATACACATAAAATGTTTACACACACTTGTATACACATAAAATGTTTACACACACTTGTCTACACATAAAATGTTTACACCCACTTGTATACACATAAAATGTTTACACACACTTGTCTACACATAAAATGTTTACACACACTTGTCTACACATAAAGTGTTTACACACACTTGTCTACACGTACAGTTCTCACACACCTGTCTACACATAAAATGTTTACACACACTTGTCTACACATAAAATGTTTACACACACTTGTCTACACATAAAATGTTTACACACACTTGTCTACACATAAAATGTTTACACACACTTGTCTACACATAAAATGTTTACACACACTTGTCTACACATAAAATGTTTACACACACTTGTCTACACATAAAATGTTTACACACACTTGTCTACACATAAAATGTTTAAACACACTTGTCTACACATAAAATGTTTACACACACTTGTCTACACATAAAATGTTTACACACACTTGTCTACAAATAAAATGTTTACACACACTTGTCTACACATAAAATGTTTACACACACTTGTCTACACATAAAATGTTTACACACACTTGTATACACATAAAATGTTTACACACACTTGTCTACACATAAAATGTTTACACACACTTGTCTACACATAAAATGTTTACACACACTTGTCTACACATAAAATGTTTACACACACTTGTCTACACATAAAATGTTTACACACACTTGTCTACACATGAATTTTTACACACACTTTGCTACACATAAAATGTTTACACACACTTGTCTACACATAAAATGTTTACACACACTTGTCTACACATAAAATGTTTACACACACTTGTCTACACATAAAATGTTTACACACACTTGTCTACACATAAAATGTTTACATACACTTGTCTACACATAAAATGTTTACACACACTTGTCTACACATAAAATGTTTACACACACTTGTCTACACATAAAATGTTTACACACACTTGTCTACACATAAAATGTTTACACACACTTGTCTACACATAAAATGTTTACACACTCTTGTCTACACATAAAATGTTTACACACACTTGTCTACACATAAAATGTTTACACACACTTGTCTACACATAAAATGTTTACACACACTTGTATACACATAAAATGTTTACACACACTTGTATACACATAAAATGTTTACACACACTTGTATACACATAAAATGTTTACACACACACTTGTATACACATAAAATGTTTACACACACACTTGTATACACATAAAATGTTTACACACACTTGTATACACATAAAATGTTTACACACACTTGTCTACACATAAAATGTTTACACACACTTGTATACACATAAAATGTTTACACACACTTGTATACACATAAAATGTTTACACACACTTGTATACACATAAAATGTTTACACACACTTGTCTACACATAAAATGTTTACACACACTTGTCTACACATAAAATGTTTACACACACTTGTCTTGTAACACATAAAATGTTTACACACACCTGTCTACACATAAAATGTTTACACACACTTGTCTACACATAAAATGTTTTTACACACACTGTCTACACATACAAAAAATGTTTTTACACACACCTGTCTGCACATAAATTGTTTACACACACTTGTCTACACATAAAATGTTTACACACACTTGTCTACACATAAAATGTTTACACACACTTGTCTACACATAAAATGTTTACACACACTTGTCTACACATAAAATGTTTACACACACTTGTCTACACATAAAATGTTTACACACACTTGTCTACACATAAAATGTTTACACACACTTGTCTACACATAAAATGTTTACACACACTTGTCTACACATAAAATGTTTACACATTTACACACACTTGTCTACACATAAAATGTTTACACACACTTGTCTACACATAAAATGTTTACACACACATGTCTACACATAAAGTGTTTACACACACTTGTCTACTTATAAAATGTTTACACACACTTGTCTACACATAAAATGTTTACACACACTTGTCTACACATAAAATGTTTACACACACTTGTCTACACATAAAATGTTTACACCCACTTGTATACACATAAAATGTTTACACACACTTGTCTACACATAAAATGTTTACACACACTTGTATACACATAAAATGTTTACACACACTTGTCTACACATAAAATGTTTACACACACTTGTATACACATAAAATGTTTACACACACTTGTATACACATAAAATGTTTACACACACTTGTATACACATAAAATGTTTACACACACTTGTATACACATAAAATGTTTACACACACTTGTCTACACATAAAATGTTTACACACACTTGTCTACACATAAAATGTTTACACACACTTGTATACACATAAAATGTTTACACACACTTGTCTACACATAAAATGTTTACACACACACTTGTCTACACATAAAATGTTTACACACACTTGTATACACATAAAATGTTTACACACACTTGTCTACACACAAAATGTTTACACACACTTGTCTACACATAAAATGTTTACACACACTTGTCTACACATAAAATGTTTACACACACTTGTCTACACATAAAATGTTTACACACACTTGTCTACACATAAAATGTTTACACACACTTGTCTACACATAAAAATGTTTACACACACTTGTCTACACATAAAATGTTTACACACACTTGTATACACATAAAATGTTTACACACACTTGTCTACACATAAAAATGTTTACACACACTTGTCTACACATAAAATGTTTACACACACTTCTATAACATATGTTTACACACACTTGTACTACACATTAACATGTTTACACACACTTGTCTACACATAAAATGTTTACACACACTTGTCTACACATAAAATGTTTACACACACTTGTCTACACATAAAATGTTTACACACACTTGTCTACACATAAAATGTTTACACACACTTGTCTACACATAAAATGTTTACACACACTTGTCTACACATAAAATGTTTACACACACTTGTCTACACATAAAATGTTTACACACACTTGTATACACATAAAATGTTTACACACACTTGTCTACACATAAAATGTTTACACACACTTGTCTACACATAAAATGTTTACACACACTTGTCTACACATAAAATGTTTACACACACTTGTATACACATAAAATGTTTACACACACTTGTATACACATAAAATGTTTACACACACTTGTCTACACATAAAATGTTTACACACACTTGTATACACATAAAATGTTTACACACACTTGTATACACATAAAATGTTTACACACACTTGTCTACACATAAAATGTTTACACACACTTGTCTACACATAAAATGTTTACACACACTTGTCTACACATAAAGTGTTTACACACACTTGTCTACACATACAGTTCTTACACACCTGTCTACACAATAAATGTTTACACACACTTGTCTACACATAAAATGTTTACACACACTTGTCTACACATAAAATGTTTACACACACATGTCTACACATAAAATGTTTACACACACTTGTCTACACATAAAATGTTTACACACACTTGTCTACACATAAAATGTTTACACACACTTGTCTACACATAAAATGTTTACACACACTTGTCTACACATAAAATGTTTACACACACTTGTCTACACATAAAATGTTTACACACACTTGTCTACACATAAAATGTTTACACACACTTGTCTACACATAAAATGTTTACACACACTTGTCTACACATAAAATGTTTACACACACACTTGTCTACACATAAAATGTTTACACACACTTGTCTACACATAAAATGTTTACACACACACTTGTCTACACATAAAATGTTTACACACACTTGTCTACACATAAAATGTTTACACACACTTGTCTACACATAAAATGTTTACACACACTTGTCTACACATAAAATGTTTACACACACTTGTCTACACATAAAATGTTTACACACACTTGTCTACACATAAAATGTTTACACACACTTGTCTACACATAAAATGTTTACACACACTTGTCTACACATAAAATGTTTACACACACTTGTATACACATAAAATGTTTACACACACTTGTCTACACATAAAATGTTTACACACACTTGTATACACATAAAATGTTTACACACACTTGTATACACATAAAATGTTTACACACACTTGTCTACACATAAAATGTTTACACACACTTGTCTACACATAAAATGTTTACACACACTTGTCTACACATAAAATGTTTACACCCACTTGTATACACATAAAATGTTTACACACACTTGTATACACATAAAATGTTTACACACACTTGTCTACACATAAAATGTTTACACACACTTGTATACACATAAAATGTTTACACACACTTGTCTACACATAAAATGTTTACACACACTTGTCTACACATAAAATGTTTACACACACTTGTCTACACATAAAATGTTTACACACACTTGTATACACATAAAATGTTTACACACACTTGTCTACACATAAAATGTTTACACACACTTGTATACACATAAAATGTCACATAAAATGTTTACACACACTTGTCTACACATGTCTTGTATACACACAAACAGTTTTTACACACCTGTCTACACATAAAGTGTTTACACACACTTGTCTACACGTACAGTTCTTACACACCTGTCTACACATAAAATGTTTACACACACTTGTCTACACATAAAATGTTTACACACACTTGTCTACACATAAAATGTTTACACACACTTGTATACACATAAAATGTTTACACACACTTGTCTACACATAAAATGTTTACACACACTTGTCTACACATAAAATGTTTACACACACTTGTCTACACATAAAATGTTTACACACACTTGTCTACACATAAAATGTTTACACACACTTGTCTACACATAAAATGTTTACACACACTTGTCTACACATAAAATGTTTACACACACTTGTCTACACATAAAATGTTTACACACACTTGTCTACACATAAAATGTTTACACACACTTGTCTACACATAAAATGTTTACACACACACTTGTCTACACATAAAATGTGTACACACACTTGTATCACATAAAATGTTTACACACACTTGTCTACACATAAAATGTTTACACACACTTGTCTACACATAAAATGTTTACACACACTTGTCTACACATAAAATGTTTACACACACTTGTCTACACATAAAATGTTTACACACACTTGTATACACATAAAATGTTTACACACACTTGTATACACATAAAATGTTTACACACACTTGTATACACATAAAATGTTTACACACACTTGTATACACATAAAATGTTTACACACACTTGTCTACACATAAAATGTTTACACACACTTGTCTACACATAAAATGTTTACACACACTTGTCTACACATAAAATGTTTACACACACTTGTATACACATAAAATGTTTACACACACTTGTCTACACATAAAATGTTTACACACACTTGTCTACACATAAAATGTTTACACACACTTGTCTACACATAAAATGTTTACACACACTTGTCTACACATAAAATGTTTACACACACTTGTCTACACATAAAATGTTTACACACACTTGTATACACATAAAATGTTTACACACACACTTGTCTACACATAAAATGTTTACACACACTTGTCTACACATAAAATGTTTACACACACTTGTCTACACATAAAATGTTTACACACACTTGTATACACATAAAATGTTTACACACACTTGTCTACACATAAAATGTTTACACACACTTGTCTACACATAAAATGTTTACACACACTTGTCTACACATAAAATGTTTACACACACTTGTCTACACATAAAATGTTTACACACACTTGTCTACACATAAAATGTTTACACACACTTGTCTACACATAAAATGTTTACACACACTTGTCTACACATAAAATGTTTACACACATGTCTACACATAAAATGTTTACACACACTTGTCTACACATAAAATGTTTACACACACTTGTCTACACATAAAATGTTTACACCTTAACACATAAAATGTTTACACACACTTGTCTACACATAAAATGTTTACACACACTTGTATACACATAAAATGTTTACACACACTTGTCTACACATAAAATGTTTACACACACTTGTCTACACATAAAATGTTTACACACACTTGTCTACACATAAAATGTTTACACACACTTGTCTACACATAAAATGTTTACACACACTTGTCTACACATAAAATGCTTACACACCTGTCTACACATAAAATGTTTACACACACTTGTCTACACATAAAATGTTTACACACACTTGTCTACACATAAAATGTTTACACACACTTGTCTACACATAAAATGTTTACACACACTTGTCTACACATAAAATGTTTACACACACTTGTCTAAACATAAAATGTTTACACACACTTGTCTACACATAAAATGTTTACACACACTTGTATACACATAAAATGTTTACACACACTTGTCTACACATAAAATGTTTACACACACTTGTCTACACATAAAATGTTTACACACACTTGTCTACACATAAAATGTTTACACACACTTGTCTACACATAAAATGTTTACACACACTTGTATACACATAAAATGTTTACACACACTTGTATACACATAAAATGTTTACACACACTTGTCTACACATAAAATGTTTACACACACTTGTATACACATAAAATGTTTACACACACTTGTCTACACATAAAATGTTTACACACACTTGTCTACACATAAAATGTTTACACACACTTGTATACACATAAAATGTTTACACACACTTGTCTACACATAAAATGTTTACACACACTTGTCTACACATAAAATGTTTACACACACTTGTCTACACATAAAATGTTTACACACACTTGTCTACACATAAAATGTTTACACACACTTGTCTACACATAAAATGTTTACACACACTTGTCTACACATAAAATGTTTACACACACTTGTCTACACATAAAATGTTTACACACACTTGTCTACACACAAAATGTTTACACACACTTGTCTACACATAAAATGTTTACACACACTTGTCTACACATAAAATGTTTACACACACTTGTCTACACATAAAATGTTTACACACACTTGTCTACACATAAAATGTTTACACACACTTGTCTACACATAAAATGTTTACACACACTTGTCTACACATAAAATGTTTACACACACTTGTCTACACATAAAATGTTTACACACACTTGTCTACACATAAAATGTTTACACACACTTGTATACACATAAAATGTTTACACACACTTGTATACACATAAAATGTTTACACACACTTGTCTACACATAAAATGTTTACACACACTTGTATACACATAAAATGTTTACACACACTTGTCTACACATAAAATGTTTACACACACTTGTATACACATAAAATGTTTACACACACTTGTCTACACATAAAATGTTTACACACACTTGTATACACATAAAATGTTTACACACACTTGTCTACACATAAAATGTTTACACACACTTGTATACACATAAAATGTTTACACACACTTGTCTACACATAAAATGTTTACACACACTTGTCTACACATAAAATGTTTACACACACTTGTCTACACATAAAATGTTTACACACACTTGTCTACACATAAAATGTTTACACACACTTGTCTACACATAAAATGTTTACACACACTTGTCTACACATAAAATGTTTACACACACTTGTCTACACATAAAATGTTTACACACACTTGTCTACACATAAAATGTTTACACACACTTGTCTACACATAAAATGTTTACACACACTTGTCTACACATAAAAATGTTTACACACACTTGTCTACACATAAAATGTTTACACACACTTGTCTACACATAAAATGTTTACACACACTTGTCTACACATAAAATGTTTACACACACTTGTCTACACATAAAATGTTTACACACACTTGTCTACACATAAAATGTTTACACACACTTGTCTACACATAAAATGTTTACACACACTTGTCTACACATAAAATGTTTACACACACTTGTCTACACATAAAATGTTTACACACACTTGTCTACACATAAAATGTTTACACACACTTGTATACACATAAAATGTTTACACACACTTGTTTACACATAAAATGTTTACACACACTTGTATACACATAAAATGTTTACACACACTTGTCTACACATAAAATGTTTACACACACTTGTATACACATAAAATGTTTACACACACTTGTCTACACATAAAATGTTTACACACACTTGTCTACACATAAAATGTTTACACACACTTGTCTACACATAAAATGTTTACACACACTTGTATACACATAAAATGTTTACACACACTTGTCTACACATAAAATGTTTACACCCACTTGTATACACATAAAATGTTTACACACACTTGTCTACACATAAAATGTTTACACACACTTGTATACACATAAAATGTTTACACACACTTGTCTACACATAAAATGTTTACACACACTTGTATACACATAAAATGTTTACACACACTTGTCTACACATAAAATGTTTACACACACTTGTATACACATAAAATGTTTACACACACTTGTCTACACATAAAATGTTTACACACACTTGTCTATACATAAAATGTTTACACACACTTGTCTACACATAAAATGTTTACACACACTTGTACACATAAAATGTTTACACACACTTGTCTACACATAAAATGTTTACACACACTTGTCTACACATAAAATGTTTACACACACACTTGTCTACACATAAAATGTTTACACACACTTGTCTACACATAAAATGTTTACACACACTTGTCTACACATAAAATGTTTACACACACTTGTCTACACATAAAATGTTTACACACACTTGTCTACACATAAAATGTTTTCACACACTTGTCTACACATAAAATGTTTACACACACTTGTCTACACATAAAATGTTTACACACACTTGTCTACACATAAAATGTTTACACACACTTGTCTACACATAAAATGTTTACACACACTTGTATACACATAAAATGTTTACACACACTTGTCTACACATAAAATGTTTACACACACTTGTATACACATAAAATGTTTACACACACTTGTCTACACATAAAATGTTTACACACACTTGTATACACATAAAATGTTTACACACACTTGTATACACATAAAATGTTTACACACACTTGTATACACATAAAATGTTTACACACACTTGTATACACATAAAATGTTTACACACACTTGTATACACATAAAATGTTTACACACACTTGTCTACACATAAAATGTTTACACACACTTGTCTACACATAAAATGTTTACACACACTTGTCTACACATAAAATGTTTACACACACTTGTCTACACATAAAATGTTTACACACACTTGTATACACATAAAATGTTTACACACACTTGTCTACACATAAAATGTTTACACACACTTGTCTACACATAAAATGTTTACACACACTTGTATACACATAAAAATGTTTACACACACTTGTCTACACATAAAATGTTTACACACACTTGTCTACACATAAAATGTTTACACACACTTGTATACACATAAAATGTTTACACACACTTGTCTACACATAAAATGTTTACACACACTTGTCTACACATAAAATGTTTACACACACTTGTCTACACATAAAATGTTTACACACACTTGTATACACATAAAATGTTTACACACACTTGTATACACATAAAATGTTTACACACACTTGTCTACACATAAAATGTTTACACACACTTGTATACACATAAAATGTTTACACACACTTGTCTACACATAAAATGTTTACACACACTTGTATACACATAAAATGTTTACACACACTTGTATACACATAAAATGTTTACACACACTTGTATACACATAAAATGTTTACACACACTTGTCTACACATAAAATGTTTACACACACTGGTCTACACATAAAATGTTTACACACACTTGTCTACACATAAAATGTTTACACACACTTGTCTACACATAAAATGTTTACACACACTTGTCTACACATAAAATGTTTACACACACTTGTCTACACATAAAATGTTTACACACACTTGTCTACACATAAAATGTTTACACACACTTGTCTACACATAAAATGTTTACACACACTTGTCTACACATAAAATGTTTACACACACTTGTCTACACATAAAATGTTTACACACACTTGTATACACATAAAATGTTTACACACACTTGTCTACACATAAAATGTTTACACACACTTGTCTACACATAAAATGTTTACACACACTGTCTACACATAAAATGTTTACACACACTTGTCTACACATAAAATGTTTACACACACTTGTCTACACATAAAATGTTTACACACACTTGTCTACACATAAAATGTTTACACACACTTGTCTACACATAAAAATGTTTACACACACTTGTCTACACATAAAATGTTTACACACACTTGTATACACATAAAATGTTTACACACACTTGTCTACACATAAAATGTTTACACACACTTGTATACACATAAAATGTTTACACACACTTGTCTACACATAAAATGTTTACACACACTTGTATACACATAAAATGTTTACACACACTTGTCTACACATAAAATGTTTACACACACTTGTATACACATAAAATGTTTACACACACTTGTATACACATAAAATGTTTACACACACTTGTATACACATAAAATGTTTACACACACTTGTATACACATAAAATGTTTACACACACTTGTCTACACATAAAATGTTTACACACACTTGTATACACATAAAATGTTTACACACACTTGTATACACATAAAATGTTTACACACACTTGTATACACATAAAATGTTTACACACACTTGTCTACACATAAAATGTTTACACACACTTGTATACACATAAAATGTTTACACACACTTGTCTACACATAAAATGTTTACACACACTTGTCTACACATAAAATGTTTACACACACTTGTCTACACATAAAATGTTTACACACACTTGTCTACACATAAAATGTTTACACACACTTGTCTACACATAAAATGTTTACACACACTTGTCTACACATACAATGTTTACACCCACTTGCATACACATAAAATGTTTACACACACTTGTCTACACATAAAATGTTTACACACACTTGTCTACACATAAAATGTTTACACACACTTGTCTACACATAAAATGTTTACACACACTTATATACACATAAAATGTTTACACACACTTGTCTACACATAAAATGTTTACACACACTTGTATACACATAAAATGTTTACACACACTTGTCTACACATAAAATGTTTACACACACTTGTCTACACATAAAATGTTTACACCCACTTGTATACACATAAAATGTTTACACACACTTGTCTACACATAAAATGTTTACACACACTTGTCTACACATAAAATGTTTACACACACTTGTCTACACATAAAATGTTTACACACACTTGTCTACACATAAAATGTTTACACACACTTGTCTACACATAAAATGTTTACACACACTTGTCTACACATAAAATGTTTACACACACTTGTCTACACATAAAATGTTTACACACACTTGTCTACACATAAAATGTTTACACACACTTGTCTACACATAAAATGTTTACACACACTTGTCTACACATAAAATGTTTACACACATTTGTCTACACATAAAATGTTTACACACACTTGTCTACACATAAAATGTTTACACACACTTGTCTACACATAAAATGTTTACACACACTTGTCTACACATAAAATGTTTACACACACTTGTCTACACATAAAATGTTTACACACACTTGTCTACACATAAAGTGTTTACACACACTTGTCTACACATAAAATGTTTACACACACTTGTCTACACATAAAATGTTTACAACAACCACTTGTCCCTACACATAAACAATTTTTACACACACAACTGTCTACCACATAAAGTGTTTACACCACAACACTTGTATAAACGTTACACAAAAATGTCTTACACCCACTGTTATAACACATAAAATGGGTTACACACACTTGTCTACACATAAAATGTTTACACACACTTGTCTACACATAAAATGTTTACACACACTTGTCTACACATAAAATGTTTACACACACTTGTCTACACATAAAATGTTTACACACACTTGTCTACACATAAAATGTTTACAACACTTGTCTACACATAAAATGTTTACACACACTTGTCTACACATAAAATGTTTACACACACTTGTCTACACATAAAATGTTTACACACACTTGTCTACACATACAGTTCTTACACACCTGTCTACACATAAAATGTTTACACACACTTGTCTACACATAAAATGTTTACACACACTTGTCTACACATAAAATGTTTACACACACTTGTCTACACATAAAATGTTTACACACACTTGTCTACACATAAAATGTTTACACACACTTGTCTACACATAAAATGTTTACACACACTTGTCAACACATAAAATGTTTACACACACTTGTCTACACATAAAATGTTTACACACACTTGTCTACACATAAAATGTTTACACACACTTGTCTACACATAAAATGTTTACACACACTTGTCTACACATAAAATGTTTACACACACTTGTCTACACATAAAATGTTTACACACACTTGTCTACACATAAAATGTTTACACACACTTGTCTACACGTACAGTTCTTACACACTTGTATACACATAAAATGTTTACACACACTTGTCTACACATAAAATGTTTACACCCACTTGTATACACATAAAATGTTTACACACACTTGTATACACACTTGTCTACACATAAAATGTTTACACACACTTGTATACACATAAAATGTTTACACACACTTGTCTACACATAAAATGTTTACACACACTTGTATACACATAAAATGTTTACACACACTTGTCTACACATAAAATGTTTACACACACTTGTCTACACATAAAATGTTTACACA
>JAMPIV010010120.1:0-16703 GCA_024509875.1 Oreohelix idahoensis | reverse complement strand
TTGGAAGCTCAATTAATGTTTTGTCACACCAATGTAGCAGCTCAGATGGCTGTTCATAACATATTAAAAAATAAATAAATAAGGATGCGAGCCAGTAGTTTACAGTGGTGGTAGATTTCCTCCCTGATAAATACGGATCAACTATAAATAATCCTACAATCAACATAGATGCATATCAGTATAGACAATATAATTTTTCTGAACAATAAAACAAAATGAACTATCACTAAAAAGTAAAAATACCTACTAGAAAAATAATATAGTATAAAGCATAAAATAAGTACAAACAAGAAAATATTACAATAAATGAAACACGTCCTGATATAACCAGCAGCTGTATGTATATGGTAGATGGTTGAAAGGGGCTTGCTACAAAGAAAAGTAGAAACACCTAATAACAAAAAAATTAATTAAAAAAACAACCACAGAATTTGTACATGATTACAGCTGTGAAAAGATCACAGAAATTTTTGATGCTGTACACCCAATTGTGAACAGGATCAAAGAACTTAGTAACTTACACAAAATTGTGAACAGGAACATAGAACCTTTTTTTAGGGCATTTTAACATAAAAGTCTTAACTTTAATCAACATGGATTTGTTACATCTCGTAAAATACTTTTAATATTATATATCTGGGTTATTCTTCTCATCATCTTCTATCCAATGTTATTAAAGTGCCCTAACTTTTCATAATGTACAAAAAATGCCTATTTCATCCATGGCAGAAATGCATTTATCTGTCATTAAAAAAAAACTTGTAGTAAACTTGTGTATTACCTACACTTTTGCAGGTACTATGCCATTGTGATAGAAATTGAGCCCTGTATGGGGTCTCCTCAGAAGCCTTTATGGGTTCGGGCATATTGCGATGAAATGGACAGACTGAAACCAAAGAGGCTGCCAATTGCAGACATTCATATACATGAGCAGTTCAAAAAGATCTTCGGCTATAAGAAAGCAATCAAATACAAGGTAAGCACATTTTAAAATACCTTTATTACAATTAATAAAAACATGAAATAGACAAGTGCCAGAGGAGCAAAAGACACAAGTGAAAAGAAGACACAAGTATTGGATAAGACACACATTGAGGAAACCATTTGATGTCATTGCCAGACAATTCCTGTTCTGGAATCTCTGGGGAAAGAGAAGTAGAGGGAGAAGAGAACTGGAAGGAGAAATGTAAGTGATGAGGGAAGATGGCAAGACCTTGAGTTGATGGCATGTGGCAGGAAGACCTGAGAAATGTAAGTGATGAGGGAAGATGGCGAGACCTTGAGTTGATGGCATGTGGCAGGAACACCTGAGAAATGTAAGTGATGAGGGAAGGTGGCAAGACCTTGAGTTGATGGCATGTGGCAGGAAGACCTGAGAAATGTAAGTGATGAGGGAAGATGGCGAGATCTTGAGTTGATGGCATGTGGCAGGAAGACCTGAGAAATGTAAGTGATGAGGGAAGGTGGCAAGACCTTGAGTTGATGGCATGTGGCAGGAAGACCTGAGAAATGTAAGTGATGAGGGAAGATGGCAAGACCTTGAGTTGATGGCATGTGGCAGGAAGACCTGAGAAATGTAAGTGATGAAGGAAGATGGCAAGACCTTGAGTTGATGGCATGTGGCAGGAAGACCGGAGAAATGTAACTGATGAGGGAAGATGGCAAGACCTTGAGTTGATGGCATGTGGCAGGAAGACCTGAGAAATGTAACTGATGAGGGAAGATGGTAAGACCTTGAGTTGATGGCATGTGGCAGGAAGACCTGGCATCAATTTGTTGAAGGCCAATGCTCCTTGGGGGAGCTGAAAGATAATTAGTGAAGGATGAATGAATTTAGCAAAATGTTGTATTATTCCTTGTGCTAAGAGATGCCGCGACATTTGATACTTGGTGAAATGTGACATTTTTTTAACACTTTTGCTGTATTCTGGTGTTTCCAGATATCCTCAAAATGTTCAATTAACCCAGTATGTGTCATTCTTAAAGCACAACCCCTACTGCAGATGGCAAATCCAAACATACAACAACACATAGGGTTTGATGCCTTGATAGTTCTGTTAATTAGGGGTAAGCTATATCTACTGACTGGTGCACGAATCACTCTTACTAAGTGTTGGGATCTGCTCTGGGGTGCAGGACAGATTAATCGTGTTTGTAATTCTGTACCACAGAGCACTCCTATAAAAACGTAGTGTGAATGATTGGGTGCGTTGTGAAGAGTGACGCTGAAGGGGTTACCCTAGGTTCTTTTGTGTTAGCCTTCAAGGCAGATAAACTTGTGTTCATGACCAGTGAGAGTCATGGTTCTTCCAGTGTTTGCCTTTAAGGCAGAGTGACGTGTTTATAACCAGAGAACTTCTGGTTTCTTTGTGTGTCAGCCTTCGGGGCATAGGAAATTGTTTAAAGCCAGAGAACGTGAGATTCTTGGTGGTAGCCATTAAGGCTGATAGAACAAAAGGAGTATATGGGGCCGAAACACTTGTCGGACAGGGGGACTTCTTCTGATGATCAGATTGCTTCCTGTTGTATCGCTCTTTAAAGAGTTTCCAATCATTGTTGACCAGTAGATTTGATGGCCATTAGTTCTTGTCATCTCTTGTTTCACTGGCACTTGTCTGGTTCTTGTCATCTTTTGTTTCACTGTCACTTGTTTAGTTCTTGTCATCTCTTGTTTCACTGGCACTTGTGTAGTTCTTGTCATCTGTTGTTTCACTGACACTTGTCTAGTTCTTGTTATCTAATGTTTCACTGGCACTTGTGTAGTTCTTGTCATCTGTTGTTTCACTGACACTTGTCTAGTTCTTGTCATCTCTTGTTTCACTGGCACTTGTCTGGTTCTTGTC
This sequence comes from Oreohelix idahoensis, assembly GCA_024509875.1. Classification (NCBI taxonomy): domain Eukaryota; kingdom Metazoa; phylum Mollusca; class Gastropoda; order Stylommatophora; family Oreohelicidae; genus Oreohelix; species Oreohelix idahoensis. Next base: position 13,860 of record JAMPIV010010120.1, on the reverse strand, counting down.
ATCTCTTGTTTCACTGGCATTTGTCTAGTTCTTGTCGGCCTTCAACTGACTGTAAGTGTTTACGGCCATGTGAATATGGGCCTTTATTAAACGTGTTTTTAGTGGACGTGAGATAATGTATATCTGCTAAGGATCGGCAGGTGATCCTGGAGCTGTATATATGCAAAGATGTACGGCTGATGTCCATGGGGGTAAAGGAAAAGTAGTTTCTGTTAAGAAATTGGGATATCTCTGATACTTGAAGGAAGCATATCTGGACGTGGCGTACCTGAGTAAAGTCGTGTATATACTGTTGGACTGTCTTCATATACGTGTGCATCATTGAAAGTAAATGAAATAGACCGTTGACTGCTACTTCAGTCTTGTCAATCCAGTTGACCATTGACTTGTTCACGCTCTCGTTCCTACCCTAGTTGTTTCAGCCACTAGACTAGAGCAAGCTGTAGAATAATTATAGAATTCTACCTTCGATAATATTAACAACGAGAGACATGAACCTGAGCTGAACCAAAGAAGAGCATAGCCATAGCTCAACAAAGGCCTCTCCTGGTGTCTCTCAACAATGGGGGCATGTCCGGGATCACCTTATTGTGATAATAGATCTCAGTATCTCAAAATGTCATGCAGCATTCAGGATGAAGGTCTATACAAGACCTTATTGTGATGACAGATCTCAGTATCTCAAAGTGTCATGTAGCATTCAGTGATAAAGGTCTATACAAGACCTTATTGTGATAATAGATCTTAGTATCTCAAAATGTCATGTAACATTCAGTGATGATGAAGGTCTATACAAGACCTCATTGTGATAATAGATCTTAGTATCTCAAAATGCCATGTAGAATTCAATAATGAAGGTCTATGCAAGACCTTATTGTTATAATAGATCTCAGTATCTCAAAATGTCATGTAGCATTCAGTGATGATGAAGGTCTGTACACGATCTTTCTGTGACATGAGGTCTCAGTATCTCAAAATGTCATGTCGCAGTCATTGATAATGAAGGAAAACACTTGTCTTGCAGTAGTTGTCACTCTAAAAATCCATGTAAGAACCACTAACAGAGCACGAAAAATACAATGCCAAAAACATGATTCAAATGTTTTTACACTTGCTACTATGCTACAATCAATTAACATGGCACTATATTTTAGGCTTCGCTAAACTGCTTTAGAAAACTTAAAAAGGTGGAGAAATGAAAATGTAAAATCAAAATACCTGTTTCTGAGTGGTTAAAATAATTCCTTCATACTTTACCTCTTATTCTGATGTAAATGTCAGTCTGTGAGTACACTGCCATCAGCTTCGCATTGAAGGCTGGTTATAAGAGATGTCACACATTGTCTGACAAAATACTGTCTTGTAGCATTCAGGGATGAAGGTCTATACAAGACCTTATTGTGATAATAGATCTCAGTATCTCAAAATGTCATGTAGCATTCAGCGATGAAGGTCTTTACAAGACCTTATTGTGATAATAGATCTCAGTATCTCAAAATGCCATGTAGCAATCAGTGATGAAGGTCAATTCTATACCTTTTGTGATAATAGATCTCAGTATCTCAAAATGTCATGTAGCATTCAGGATGAAGGTCTTTACAATACCTTATTGTGATGACAGATCTCAGTATCTCAAAATGTCATGTAGCATTCAGTGATGAAGGTCTATACAAGACCTAATTGTTATAATAGATCTCCGTATCTCAAAGTGTCATGTAACATTCAGTGATGATGGAGGTCAGTACAAGACCTTTCTGTGATGTGAGATCTCAGTATCTCAAAATGTCATGTTCTCATTCATTGATAATGAAAGTTTATACAAGACATGCCTGTGACATGAGGTCTCAGTATCTCAAAATGTCATGTCACAGTCATTGATAATAAAGGTCTGTACAAGACCTTTCTGTGACATGAGGCCTCAGTATCTCAAAATGTCATGTAGCATTTAGTGTTGAAGGTCTATACAAGACCTGTCTGTGACATGACTACTCAGTATCTCAAAATGTCATGTCACATTCATTGATAAGGATTCTATACAAGACCATTCTGTGACATGAGATCTCAGCATCTCAAAATATTATGTAGCATTTAGTGATGAAGGTCTACACAAGACCATTCTGATATGAGATCTCAGTATACTGTCATGTTACCAGTTTTGTTACATTGTACTATATCTTATACAAACTGGCATGGCAGTGGTCCTTGGTAACATATGAATTAACAGATTACATTTTGGTCCTGTGTCATTGCAGACGCCCATTGTTGGAATTAAAGTATGTGCTCAGCGAGGCTTTGTTGCCATGTTTACTGCATTGTCTCGTAAAGTTACGGGCTCCAGAGTTTTCAGACATGATGAGCAAGGACTAACATTGCTGCATTATGCAGCAATCAACAACCAGTCAAACATCCTTATACGCATGCTAATGACCCCTGTGGATATCAACATGCGAAGAAACAATCTTCTGGCAACAGGTCAGTGTTGTTAACTGTTGAACTGTTGGTGGCATAACATATTGTTTAATTGCAGGTAGTGGAAACCAGTGTGACATTATTTGAATAAAGTTGATATAGTCATTTATCACCTTTTATAGAGAAGGCCACTCTCCAAACCTCCGATGTCTTGCGGGCAGTGTTAGGATGTGCAAGAACATGGACAGGAAGACTCCACAACTTCCCCAAAGAAGACACGCCCACGGCGACCGTTGCCTCAATTGGCTGTGTGTGGTGTACCCGGAAACGGGGCCTCCCAGTACTGAGGCACAGTTAAGTCCCCGATGTCACTTATCGGTGCAGAGTTGAGAGAGATGGCTGAGCATCACAATCCCCCCTGTGTTGCAGCATGATGAGAACCCAGCATTGCACACTGAGCTTGGGGGGATCACTTGGGCACCAGACTTAATACTGGCTCTTGACTGGATGGCCGCATGCAGGAGATTTCTACAATGGAGGGTTGGCAGGTGGTGGGTATCTGGAAGTGGCTCTGTGCAGGATGTGAGGATTCCTTGGGAGAGCCCAGAACCAGAGCACAGCATTGTGCAAGCTCTGCATAGTTGGAGAGCCCCCTGGATGACGGGGAATGCACAGTGTGCTACCCCACCTATCCCCAACTGCTAACTTAGAACCAGAAGTGGGGTCCTCTGTATGCGTGCCAGGCCAGGATAAAATGCCTGGGAAAGAGACTGGAGCTCAGAACTCCCTAACTCAGAGTTGCAGGATTGCAGAAAAGCCATGGGAAAGACAGGGCTATTTTGAAGATAACGCAACCATATTTTCACCATACGAGCTCGGCGCCGCCTCGGTAAACAAGGTCCGCGCAGAGCAGTGACACCCCCAGGCTGCTTGCGAATAGTCTACTACTGGGAACATAAACAGATTAGGGATGAGCCCACTCTCCCGTTGAACAGGTGCTAAAGTCATAGATACTGGGCCAGAAGGCGCACCGGAAACCACAGTATCACGCAACTCGCTTTTTTTTTTTTTTTTTTTTTTCTAATGGAGAGTACACCGTCATCACCTTTTATCTCCCCAAGAAGCATAGGCCTTCAGCAAACTTATACCAAGTCATCTTGTCCCGTACCATCAGCTCAAGATCTGTCCATTTTTCTTCATCTCTTTCATGTCTGTCTCCAGTTCTCTTCTCCAGTGTTCCATGGTCTTCCTCTACCTCTCTTACCCTGGGGACCCCAGAACAAGGACTGTCTAGTAATGCTATCAACAGGTTTTCTCAGTGTGTGTCCTATCTATCTCCAGCTTCTTCTCATCTCTTGTTTCACTGGCACTTGTCTAGTTCTTCTCATCTCTTGTTTCACTGACACTTGTCTAGTTCTTCTCATCTCTTGTTCCACTGGCACTTGTCTAGTTCTTGTCATCTCTTGTTTCACTGACACTTGTCTAGTTATTGTCATGTCTTGTTTCACTGGCACTTGTCTAGTTCTTGTTATCTATTGTTTCACTGGCACTTGTCTAGTTCTTGTCATCTATTGTTTCACTGGCACTTGTTTAGTTCTTGTCATCTCTTGTTTCACTGGCACTTGTCTGGTTCTTGTCATCTTTTGTTTCACTGACACTTGTTTAGTTCTTGTCATCTCTTGTTTCACTGGCAATTGTCTAGTTCTTGTCATCTCTTGTTTCACTGGCACTTGTCTAGTTCTTGTTATCTAATGTTTCACTGGCACTTGTGTAGTTCTTGTCATCTGTTGTTTCAATGACACTTGTCTAGTTCTTGTCATCTCTTGTTTCACTGGCACTTGTCTAGTTCTTGTCATCTCTTGTTTCACTGGCACTTGTCTAGTTGTCATCTCTTGTTTCACTGGCAGTTGTCTAGTTCTTGTCATCTGTTGTTTCACTGGCGCTTGTCTAGTTCTTGTTATCTAATGTTTCAATGACACTTGTCTAGTTCTTGTCATCTCTTGTTCCAATGGCACTTGTCTAGTTCTTGTCATCTCTTGTTTCACTCGCACTTGTCTAGTTCTTGTCATATCTTGTTCCACTAGCACTTGTCTAGTTCTTGTCATGTCTTGTTTCACTGGCACTTGTCTAGTTCTTCTCATCTCTTGTTTCACTGACACTTGTCTAGTTCTTCTCATCTCTTGTTCCACTGGCACTTGTCTAGTTCTTGTCATCTCTTGTTTCACTGACACTTGTCTAGTTATTGTCATGTCTTGTTTCACTGGCACTTGTCTAGTTCTTGTTATCTATTGTTTCACTGGCACTTGTCTAGTTCTTGTCATCTATTGTTTCACTGGCACTTGTTTAGTTCTTGTCATCTCTTGTTTCACTGGCACTTGTCTGGTTCTTGTCATCTTTTGTTTCACTGACACTTGTTTAGTTCTTGTCATCTCTTGTTTCACTGGCAATTGTCTAGTTCTTGTAATCTCTTGTTTCACTGGCACTTGTCTAGTTCTTGTTATCTAATGTTTCACTGGCACTTGTGTAGTTCTTGTCATCTGTTGTTTCAATGACACTTGTCTAGTTCTTGTCATCTCTTGTTTCACTGGCACTTGTCTAGTTCTTGTCATCTCTTGTTTCACTGGCACTTGTCTAGTTGTCATCTCTTGTTTCACTGGCAGTTGTCTAGTTCTTGTCATCTGTTGTTTCACTGGCGCTTGTCTAGTTCTTGTTATCTAATGTTTCAATGACACTTGTCTAGTTCTTGTCATCTCTTGTTCCAATGGCACTTGTCTAGTTCTTGTCATCTCTTGTTTCACTCGCACTTGTCTAGTTCTTGTCATATCTTGTTCCACTAGCACTTGTCTAGTTCTTGTCATGTCTTGTTTCACTGGCACTTGTCTAGTTTTTTGTCATCTCTTGTTTCACTGGCACTTGTCTAGTTCTTGTCATCTCTTGTTTCACTGGCACTTGTCTAGTTCTTGTCATCTCTTGTTTCACTGGCACTTGTATAGTTCTTGTCATCTATTGTTTCACTGACACTTGTCTAGTTCTTGTCATCTCTTGTTTCACTGGCACTTGTCTAGTTCTTGTCATCTCTTGTTTCACTGGCACTTGTCTAGTTCTTGTCATCAGTTGCACATCAGTGATCTTGTCATCAGTTTCACATCAGTGATGTGTTATACCACTTCAATTTTTCTATTCTACGCAGCCATTCATTTATGAAAGTAGTTGACACAAGCGTTACTTTATAATGCTGGTTGATAGGGATGTAACATTATTTTGATGCTACAATGTTTGAGAGGATGCATCAGTCCGCACGCTACAGGAACAGTTAGCATTCATACCCTTTGGCAAGACCCTACGGCCACCGCCCTAGCAAAATTCGAAAATCAGGAAACCTACCCACCACAGAAATATTTATAGAATGTGTGATTCCTGTAAACACACACATTCAAATCCTCATCGGGGCTACGGAATTCGTGCACTGTGCTGACATTCTCCATGTGTGATCTAAGGAGATTGGAGCACTGATAGAGTTTTCTGTGTGTACTGAAGATGGTTCTTAAAACCAAGCCTTTCAACATTTGCTGAGGGAGACTGTGCACCTTTGGGTTTGTCTGGAGTGCAGTGAGGTTGATTCTGATCAACAATAACAATAAAAACAATAACATAAAAGACTTATTTTATATGTGCTCACAATATTGGCTCATTTGTTATTCACAACTCATGCTCAAGTTTAAAGAAAAATAGTTTTTTTTAAGGAAATTTGAGGAGGGTGGGCTAGCATCAGATCTTTGTTTGCATCCATTCATCCATCATCTCTATCTATCCTGTTCAACCTAATTGTTGGTTATAATTAGGGTATTTAGTGTAATTGTATTTTCAGTTTTAATGTTGTATTCAAACACATATTGTCGTTTGCAATTTATTGCTGTTTGTGGTGACAATTTATTTTAAAATGTGTTGTTTTCTTATTTTTGTTATTGGCAGTTTTCACATGTCATGTTGTTTGTACACTCCAGATTTGGCACAGAAATATTTGATCAGTGCCAGATTTTTGGTGTAGCCTGTCAGAAATACATGAGCACTATTATTTATTCTTCAATCCTTAGAATACAAGAAAGCCATCAAACTGCTCGGTAAAACCACCAGCTCTGATATTGTGCTGCCAAAACTGACTAAAAGTTTTTCTCAGAAACACTCAGATGGTATGTTGTGAGTGATTGTTCATGATTTTATTTGACCTCATTTTAAATTTGTTTATATTTGTGATCTGCGATGAGAGATGGCAACCTCTGTATAAACTGTTGCCAACAGGTATGTTGCGTGCATATTTTTGACGCACATATTACAAAAAAATCGATATGGTTATTTAATATGGGAAAAATATAGACATGCATCCATCTGTGTATGAAAATGCTGTTTATTGTAAAAGCGAGATAATCCATGTTTGATTCACACTTTTGATTATAGGAGTAATCGGTCTGGATATCGATCCAGCGCAAGAATAGTACGCTTGCGTTTGTACTTAATTTTAGGGCCAGAAAATATATTAATTTGCTTATTGTGTTTATGGCCTGAATTCATATGTATTACATATTATTAGTACAAGTAGAATCAGTCCTATATTGTATATTTTGGATGGGTATGAGGGACTAGATTCTTGTTAGCGGAAGTATGAGTTGTCTTAACAAGTCGTGATGAGTTCCGATGTACTGCTAAGAATGGCGGGATACTCAATATAACGAGCATGATGATTATGATCATGAATATTATGATTCAAACCCAAATAGGGGTTATAACAGAGGCAATAATAATTATAGAGACAATTATAACCGAGGTAGATCACAACACAAAAGACATGGTAAATCTTATTACCAGGCTAACTCTGCACAACAGGAGTTCCACGACACCGATAATCAGAATAATGATAAAAAAGACTCCAATAGTGTAGCAAATTCCGCTTTCGATTTTGCTAGAGCATCTGAGTGTTCGCAATGCAAAACATTATTCGATCCAACCACAGTTTCTACTTTAAGCTGCGGTCACCCACTTCCCGCTCTCCATGCGTCAATTGCGCATAATGGAAGGGGTGCTCTTGTCTTTAATAGGGGCCTAATAGATGGTACTCCGGTATCAGTTCTTTTCGACTCGGGGTGCACTACCATTGGAGTGAGGCAATCACTCGTAAATCCTTCTCGAGCTACGGGCAATATAGTCAAATGTGTAACATTTGGTGGCACATTGGAGAAGTACTCCACTGCCATTATCAATATTGCTACACCGTTCTTTACAGGAGAGGTGCAAGCATGTCTCTTGCCGAATCCGATCGCTGATCTTATCATCGGTCGCATTCATGGAGTGAAAGAATGCACTCCACAGCAAATCTCTAATTGGGAAAATGTTAATATGCAATCTGCTAATGCAGTAATCACTAGGGCTCAAGCTCTCAATATGCCACAATCTTCACATTCTGAAGATAATGATGCGCAGATCCAAGATGATCCCTTGGAGATTTCACACGATTCCTTTATTAAACAGCAGGAAGATGATCCTACTCTAAAGAAATTCTTTACTCTGGCAACAAAAGGTGATCCGAATAAGGATACAAATCGTAAATCTTGGATTACGATGAAGAATGGCGTACTTGTACGTATGGTACAAGACTCCGCTAAGTCCATTCATTCTCAAATCCTTGTGCCTAAAAATATGAGAGTTAAAATTTTACAGCACGCTCATGATTCGCAGTGTGCTGGACATATGGGTTTTTCCCGTACTAAAGCTAGAGTTCTTCAATCTTTCTTTTGGCCTGCTGTGAATAAGGACATACGAATCTATTGTCGATCTTGTAAAGTATGTCAAGAGATTAAATCCAGAGGTCCACGCCATGATGCACCTATTCAGGCTGCAGACATTCCCATTCGGCCATTTCAAAAAATGGCGATAGACATCATTGGTCCATTTAAGATAAAGTCTGCTAGAGGACACCAATTTATTCTGACGTGTGTTGATATGTGCACACGTTGGCCGGAGGCTGTTCCTCTAAAGAGCATAACTACTGCTGATGTCGCAGATGCTCTTTGGTTAATATTTTCTCGTCTGGGGTTTCCAGCAGAAATATTATCCGACCATGGTACCCAACTTATATCGGATACCATGTCTCAAGTAATGTCGACTCTGAAGATAGAGAGATCGCTGAGTAGTATTTATCATCCTATGTCCAATGGGATGGTGGAACGTTTGAATAGAACTCTGAAAAACCTACTAGGTAAGATAACAGAAGATCATCCTCAGGATTGGGATAGGGTTTTACCCGCGGCTCTCTTTGCATATAGAGAGGTCGCCAACGAACATACAGGATTTTCTCCCTTTGAACTTGTCTTTGGCGCGAAACCGCGAGGTCCTATGTCCTTACTTCATGATCTTATAACTGCTGATAATATTGTCGATGACACAAAATCCTCTTATGAATATGTCATCGCACTTAGACACAAGATTATTGAAGCATGCAAATTGGCAACTGCTTCTTCTGAATTTGCGAAACAGAAGGCAAGGGAATTTGCCAATAAAAAGAGATGTTTGCGTCAACTTTGTCCAGGTGACAAAGCATTTGTCTTGCTACCTTGTAGGGAAAATAGACTTCTCATTTCTTGGAAAGGTCCGTACGATATAATATCAAAGGTTTCCGATGTTGACTATATCGTCGATATTGACGGGAAGCGTAAAACCTTCCACATCAACATGCTCACGGAATTCCATGAACGTCCTGATTATTTACAACCTGTTTTCCAGGCAACGGACGATTTTCCAGTCCAACATGGACAGTACTCATCTCTGTCAGTAATACAGGATGAGGAAACGAGTTTCTCGGATGTAAATTTACCTTTTCCAATGATTCCTCTTCACTCTAATGAATCATGGAAAGATGTTGCAATTTCTCCAGAATTATCTCCAGGAGAGCAGAAACAAGTTTCTACTATGTTAGAACAATTTCAGGATGTCCTTACTGACATTCCTGGTCAAACGGATGTCATTCAACATGACATTATTCTTACTGACCATAGTCCTATAAGAGTCAGACCGTATCCTATCCCGATACATTTCCAAGCACAGGTAGAGAAAGAGTTAGATGAGATGATAGAGTTAAAAATTATTGAACCATCCACATCAGCATATTCTTCGCCGATGGTTATAGTACGGAAAAAAGACAATAACATACGTCTTTGCGTGGATTATCGCAAATTGAATCAAGTGACTAAATTCGATGCTGAACCTATGCCTTTACTAGAAGAGCTACTTACGAGACTATCGAATTCTCACTTCTTTACTAAACTCGATTTGTCTAAGGGATATTGGCAAGTTCCACTATCCGAACACGCCAAACCGTTTACTGCTTTTTCGACGCCTAGGGGTCTATTCCAATGGAATTTCATGCCTTTCGGTCTTATGAACGCCCCTGCTACATTTGTACGCATGATGCGTCGAATCCTATCTCATCGCTCAGATGTCATTGCGTATCTTGATGACATCTGTCTTTTCAGTGATACTTGGAACGATCACTATAATGGTATAAATGAACTATTGTCTATCTTACGCGAGCATAACCTGACAGCGAAACCATCGAAAGCATGTATTGGTTTTAGCGAAATATCTTTCTTAGGACACCGTGTTGGTCATGGGTTCCTAAAAACAGAAGACCATAATACAAGTAAGATACTTAACATTTCTATTCCTAAGACTAAAAAGCAAGTACGAAGTCTCTTAGGTCTAATACAATTTTATGGACGATTCATACCGAATCTGTCCTCCATTATGTCACCTCTTTCTTCCTTGCTAAAGAAAGGGTCTCCTAATGTAGTCCATTGGACTCAAGAATGTCAATCCTCTTTGGATAAGGTTAAAACTATGTTTTCTACTTCACCTATCCTAGTATTACCTTCTAAGGATAAGACATTTATTCTTCGTAGTGACGCTTCATCCACCGGGATTGGAGCTGCACTAATGCAAGAGTACTCTGGAACTCTGCATCCTGTGATGTATATTTCTCGGAAATTAAATGCCGCAGAGAAGAATTACTCGGTCCTAGACCGTGAATTATTGGCTATGGTTTGGTCAATCCTTAAACTACAAAGATTTCTTCTGGGCGCGCATTTCATTGTGGAAACTGACCAGAAAGCTCTTACGGCTATTCAGAGTAAAAATCTGAAGAGCGCGAGATCAACGCGATACGCGATTGCTCTACAGCCATTTCATTTTTCGGTGCGAGCTATCCGTGGGTCAGAAAATGTGATGGCAGATATTTTGTCTAGATGCCCACATGATTCATAACTGTTATACAGCTTTGATACAATTGTTTCTATGTTGAAATGTGTACACATATGTAATATATCATATATTGATTGTAACACTACTTAGCGGTTCATGGATATTTATTCACCGCTGATTTTTTCAATGTTTTTTCGTCTTTGATGATCATGATGTTAAGATATCTTAGATGGAATTTATGTATAAACTAATGTGGAAATTGTGTCATTGCTAATATTGTAGTATGCGTTGGTGACACCTCTCTGGAAATATTAATACTTAGAGAAGTGCTTTCTCTAAGGTCATAAAACTTATGCTTATCATCTGCGCATTGTTATTGGTGCGTTGTGAGCCTATTGTATGTTGCTCCTAGATGTATTTCAAAAAAAAAATGTACCATTTTTTTTTTCCCGAGGGGTGTGGTAATCTGTTGCGTGCATATTTTTGACGCACATATTACAAAAAAATCGATATGGTTATTTAATATGGGAAAAATATAGACATGCATCCATCTGTGTATGAAAATGCTGTTTATTGTAAAAGCGAGATAATCCATGTTTGATTCACACTTTTGATTATAGGAGTAATCGGTCTGGATATCGATCCAGCGCAAGAATAGTACGCTTGCGTTTGTACTTAATTTTAGGGCCAGAAAATATATTAATTTGCTTATTGTGTTTATGGCCTGAATTCATATGTATTACATATTATTAGTACAAGTAGAATCAGTCCTATATTGTATATTTTGGATGGGTATGAGGGACTAGATTCTTGTTAGCGGAAGTATGAGTTGTCTTAACAAGTCGTGATGAGTTCCGATGTACTGCTAAGAATGGCGGGGTACGTTTTTCAAGAGCTGGTCCCTTCGTCAAGAAAAAATGTCTTACGAAGTGGTTTTTTCTTCTGGAGGAGATAGTGTCTCTACGATAGTTTGTGTTAGAGACTCTCCTTATGTCAGTATATAGATGATTCGGACTCCAGGTAAACCCAGCTCGTATTTTTGATGATCTCTCGTCGGTTAGGCCTAGCTTGACTTTTGGGTGCTTCGATATGCTAGTGTCGTGTTTTGTATCGACGAAGATGACAGATTTTCCTGCAGCGGTTATGGCTACGTGAACTAACCTGATCACCGTAGTGCTGCATGGAACCATTCATGAAATCCTTTATATATCCATTGTAAATTAACTTTGGCTGATATTCTTCCTATGAATGAGTGAACGACAACTCAGGAAGGTAGCCATGTTGGATTTCGGTCATCGTCTGTTTTGATCACTGCCAAGAGAACAGATTATTTATCTTATTATCGGACAGTGACAGAGAGATCTCAATCCTGCTAGAAACCCCCTTTTCGTGGTTTCATAAGATGATGTATCATGACATTGAACTTTGATGTACTACCCATTATTTCTGCATGTGTCATGACTTCAGATCTGCTATGTATACCTACAAATTGTTATGTCAACAAAGCCTGATGTACTCGTATGTCCCAGTGTGTACGTCTGAATAAATTGAGTAAACTAAGATTCCAGCAGTCTGCATTGGTGCCTTGTAGACACATGTGTATGAGTGATTATATTGGTCAGCACACGAACAGTACACCATTCGCGGTAATCACACTCTACACTACTACTTCATACATACACCATCCTGCGTCCGCTGAAGTGACCAAGTTTAGGGCCTGCTTCCCCTGGAGCCTTTGCCTTCCCTAACTCAGGACTAGGGTGGGTTACCCATTTACAGCTGGGTAGACTGGAGCATGCCTGATCTCAACAACACACCACTCTTCCTTACAGAGCAGACAGACTGATACTTTACAGTGGTGTACTACAGGTGTAGTAAGAAATAACGTCTTTACAAGGTATTAAATAAATGACGGAACATAATTAACATCTTTCGAGGAAACAATATAAGCTGGCAGTATTTAAAAAAAAAGTCTTCATCAGCATGACAAAAGCCATAAAACATAAGAATCACCACCCATTGTCATTCATCATTTCCCTTTTTCAGTCCCTTCGGTATAAGGAATTCCACCGGACAGCCTTCATTGAAGCCCTCATTTTGCTCTTGATACTGCTGTAGTCCAGTAGTAATTAGTTGTGTATGATGATGTTGCCAGCTGGCATGCACAACCTCCGATAAGTCATTCTAATGACATACCTGAGGAAGTGGTAGTCCTTTAATCTTTCAAGTATATCACCTCAGGAGACTGCCAGGGAGAAATACAGGTACGGAGGACAAAAAATCACAATAGCAATAATACATGAAGATAACAATGAGAATACTTGCAATATATACTGTGGAGTATGGGTGTTTAATTCTTCACGCTGTTTGTCATTATCACAATGTTCAATGATTTGGAAACACATTCCAAAAATGAAAGGATGCAATATAGTCTTGGGCTGATCGCTGTCAATATCACTATTGGTCAATGATTGGAACAACATTCAAAAAGAAGGGAATGCATATTGGTCTTGGGCTTGATCGTTGTCAAGATCACAATGTCTATGAATTGGTACATCATTCAAATTGAAGGGATGCATATAGTCCCTTGGGCTGAACGCTGGCAATATCACATGTCAATGATGGAACACTTTCAACAATGGAAGGGATGCATATTGTCTTGGGGCTCACTGAACGCTGTAAATATCACAATGTCTATGATTGGAACACAGTCAAATGAAGGGGTGCATATAGTTCTTGGGCTGATCGATTGTCAAGATCAACTTTGTCATTGAGTGGAACACATTCAAAATGAAGAGGGTGCATATGAGTCTTTGGGCTGAACGCTGGTCAATATCACAATGTCAATATATGGAACACATTCAAAATGATGGATGCATAGAGTCTTGGGCTGGAACGCTGTCAATATCACAATGTTCAATGATTGGTAACACATTCAAAATGATGGGATGCATTTTTTTATAGTCTTGGGTTGAACGCTGTCAATATCACAATGTCAAATGTTTGGAAACACATTTCAAACTGAAAGGGATGCATATAGTCCTTGGGGCTGAACGCTTTCAATATCACAATGTCAATGAATTGGAAACAAATTCCAAAATGAAGGGATGCACTCATAGTCTTGGGCTGAACGCTGTCAAGTAATCACAATGTCAATGAATGGAAAACACCATTCAAAATGAAGGATAGCATAGATGTCTTGGG